>PVIR01019547.1:0-31800 GCA_004026965.1 Petromus typicus
TGACCGGCTCTTCTTTTTCTAGAAGTTTGAAGTTCAACATTAGGTTGGTCATTTGAGCTTTTCCTGTTTTTATGATGTAAAAATTCATGACCTGCTGTAAATTTTCCTAGTAATTCTGCTTTCATTGTGTCCTGTAAATTCCAATATGTTTTATTATCTATCACTTAATTATAAAAACTATCACATTTCTTCCTTAATTTTACCTGTGACCTAGCAATTGTTCACCGGAGAGTTATCTAACACTTCCATGTGTGCATATAGCTTTTGTAGTTTCTTTTGCCATTGATTTCTAACTTCTTTGCACTATGGGCTGATAATATGTATGGGATAATTTTAATTCCTTTAATTCCTTTGCATTTACATAAGTGCATGTTCTAAGAGGTAGTATGTGGTCTATTTTGGAGAACACTCTGTGCATAGTTGAGAAAAATGAGTATTCTGATGTTGTGTGGTGGAACATGTTGTGGACATCTGTTTAGTCCATTTGTTCAAAGTTTGGTTCAATTCTTATTTCATTTTTTGTCTAGCTGATCTATTTGTGCTTATTAATTAACAATTAATCTAATTGTTCTAGTGCTTATTTTATTTTTCATGTCAGTGGATATTTGTTTTATATAGTTAGATGTGCTGGTGTTTGGTGCATATATAGTCATGATTGTTATCTCTTCCCCTTGCATTTTTCCCTTAATGAGTATGTAATGATCTTTCTTATCTCTATTGATCAGTTTTGGCTTGAAATCCACTTTGTCTGCAAATAAAATAGCTTCCCCTGCCTTTTGCTACATTCCTATCACATGGAATATTGCTTTCGATCCTTTGATTTTTTTTTATCCAAGAATTTCTTTTAGAGTAAATTTATTTCTTGTATATAGCATATTGTTGAATCTTGTTTCTTGATCCATTTGCCAATCTGATTCTTTCGATTGGTGAGTTGAGACCATATACATTAACAGTTATAACTGATATGTGTTGACTTATCTTTATCATATAATTTTCCAGTTGTTGGTGCCCCTTTAATCCTCTCTATTTAATTGCTCACCTTGTCTGGTAGATCCATTCTATTGGAGTTTACAGGACTGTAGTCTTTGCGACCTGTTTTAGAATATTCTTCAAAATGTTTTAGAGTGCTAGTTTGGTGGTCATGAATTTCTTCAGGTGCTTTTTGCTATGGAAGTGTTTTATTTCTCTAAAAATTTTGAAAGACAGTTTTTCAGGGCATATCAATCTGACTTACAGGCTATTTGCTTGTAGAGTTTGAAACACTTCACTCCAAGCTTGCCTTCTTGACTTAAGGGTTTGTGTTGAGAAATCTGCTGTGATTTATTGCCTTTCATTTTAGCAGTTTGACTTCATTACGGTGTATACTGAATCTTTTTAATGGTCTGACTTCATTATAGTGTATTCAGTACCTATTTCTCAAAACTATGAGAAAATAGGTAATTCATCCTCAATTATATCAACCAATGTTCTAATGAAAATAATTTTCTCAAAGACAATACCATTAGATTAGCTGCACTGAAGTTCCCTACATGTAAGATAAGTGTAGGGCATGAGATGCTAAAAGCTGTCCCCAAATGCCCAGATAGGACAGCAACTGCAACATAAGCCAGTTCTCATTAGAATTTTTGGAAAAAATAGAGAATTTGAAAAATAATTTTTCTAAATTATTGCAAAGTATTTTAAGGAAAATTATACAGGGAAAGGAATTATCTTGCACATCCTATTGAAAGTTATTTCCCTGTGCCACTCCAAAAATAATGAAATAATATTATCTATAAATATTTTATATGATGTTTTATAAACAGTTGTCAGTAAAGCAGCTGAGGAAAAAATCAGAATACAAGAATTTAGTCAAGTTTAAGGTATAATGTTCCTTAACTGGATAAATGTTCCACTGACTGGATAAATTTTCCATCTTAGCAATGTATTACCCTCACAAAAGCAAAAGTAGACTATAAATATTAAAATATATTATCTTTGTTCCATAGAATGAAGATAAAATTATAGATAAATTTTTTAAATTCATAAATTTTTATATTCATGAGTTTAGATAAAAATTATTACAATGACTATAATGTGAGATACTAAATATTTAATTCACAAATTCAGTTTGCAAGGTTCATAGATCCTGATTGTTTACCAAATCCTCCCAATCTTTGGGGCCTCCTGAAATTTGAAAGTTGTCTTATCCTAGGTCCCTTTTGCAAGATCAAGAAAATGGCAATGTGGAAGTTGCTAGACTCAGTGGAGAATTCTGGTTTTCCATTCACTACACAACCTGGCGCATGAACCTGACTCTCTGTTTTCATGTAAGTTGCTTCTTCACAGAAATATGGATCACAGTGCTTATTACCCAGGGATGTTCAGAGAATTACAGCTGACCAAGATGCAATGCCTGACTGCCAGCAGCCTTTTGGCAAGTGACATTTCTTCTTTCTAACTCTCTTCACTAACAAAGGCTTGGAAGGTCTGCTGTAAACTCTCAGTCCCCTGTTGCCTCCTGGGCTAATCTCCTTCCATCTCTCTCTCTCTGTATTCCTCCATCTACTGCTAGAGCCTCTTTCCATCTTTTCTTCCTGGCTTCCTTCCTTCTTTCCTTCATTCCTTCCATCCTTCCCTCTCAGCCAAGACATATCACACAGAAGCAGAAGGTGCATGTGCCAGATCCCACCCTGGAGAGAATGACTTTACTCCTAGAGCAGCCTCAACAGATTAGCTGCAAGTGGGCAGCTAACAACAGAAATGTACTCACTCGCAGTTCTGGAGGCTGGAAGTTACTAGTCAAGGAGTCAACAAAAAAGTGAAGGGATAATCCTCCTGACACCTTCCACCTTCTGGTGACTAATGACGGTCCTTCACCTACCTTGATTTGTAGCACTTCACACCAATCTCTGCATCCATCACCATGTTCCCTGGTCTCCCCGAGTGTGTCTTCCTTCAGGTATGTGGCAGTGAAATATTACTGCTTTTACGAGGCTGCGGGTCGTGGGATCAGGACCCCCTTTGCTCCAGTCTGACCTCATCTTAATCTGATGACTCCTAAACAGACTTTATTTACAAATAAGGTCACAGTTGCAGATATTGAGTGTCAGGACTGGAACATATCTTTTGGGGAGACACAATTTAACCAATAGCAAGAGGCGAACAGAGTAGTGACTGAGGCCCTTGAGGATCTCACAGTTAGGGAGATCAGCTCAGAAGGCACTTAGATGAAATTTAGGGTGCAAAGAGTAGTAAGAGACACTTGCCTAGGTGCTTGGGAAATGATATTTGGCACCAAACATCAGCAGAGGGAGAGAAGTTTGCCAGCATATTTTTTCTTTTCATCATCGTTATCACTATTAAAATAATCTTATTTTTATGTCAAGATAGAATAAGACCATCAATGAAACCCCCAGAGTTGTTTTCTCCAGAGTTGTATTTTTTGTTGAAATGTATCACATATAATATTCACACCCCCAAGGGTACAATTCTATGGGCTTTGGTATATTCACATCACAACTACCTAATTCCAGAACATGCACACTACCCCCAAAAGAATTTCCACTGCCTTTAGCGGTCAGTCCACATTATGCTGCTCCATAATCAGCACTAAATTACCTTCTTTGGTTGTTATGGGATTCCTGTTTTGGGTATTTCTTTTAAATTGAAATCACACAATAAGGGGCTCTTTCGATTGGTTTATTTTACTTAGCAAAATGTTCTCAGGGTTCATCTGTGTTCCTTCCTCATTATAATTTAGCAATATTCCACCCAATGGGCATGTCATGTTCTATTTATCCATTCATCAGTTGGGGGGCATTTGGTTATTTCCACTTTGGGAGCATTATGAATAACCCTGCTGAATATTCATGTGGTAATTTTATGTAAACAAATGATTTTCATTATAGTAGCTATGTTTCTAGGTGTGGAATTGCTAAATCACGTGGTAACTTTGTGTCTAATCTCTTACGGAACTACTGACCTATTTTCCATACTACCTGTGCCATTTTACAATTCTACAAAGACTGCAGATTCCACAGCAGGGCCCATGTGTCTAAAATTGTACCTTGATTCAGTATCATTGTTTTATGTGTTTTGTATGTTTCTGGCCCATTGCTCTACCTGTTAATCTGTGTTTATGATATTTAACAAAATAAAGACATAAAATACATAAATAAATCTGAAAAAAAACAAAACAAAGATAAAGGTTCCAGTTTCCCCTCCAACTCACCAACACCTATTTCCATCTTGTTGATGGCAGTCATCCCCGTGGGTGGCAGCAGGATCTCATCAGGGTTTGGACTTGTATGTCCCTAATGACTAATGTTGAGCATCTTCTTAAGAGCTCTCAGGATATTTTTTTTAATCTCCTCTGGAGAAACATCTATTCCAGTCCTTTGCTGGTTCTAAAATTGGAGGTTGAGATTGTAGAAAGAAGACAACCTCAAGAGTTTTCCCCAAATGTCACCCACCTTCTGAGGCCACCCCTCCACCCTCTGTGCCACCATGAAGCCAAGGGGTGGATGGTGAGGACACAGCCAGAAGGGGAGCCCAGTGCAGATGTCGCCATACTCTGAGGGAGACAGATGTGGGGAGACATGTCATTTCCTCATGTGGAAACTGAGTGTCATCTGTTCATGTTGACTTGCAGCAGACAGGGTCCTGCTTTGGTGATCAGCCTCCTTGTCTGTTGTCCACAAGGACAACATGGAGAGAAGAGGCATTTTCTACAGCTCAAGAATGATCATCAGCTGGTGGTGAGGTTGCTACAAAGTCACTTTCACAAGCCAATACCGATCTTGAAATATTCACCAGCCTTGTCTTGAGAAGAGATTATTCAGCCAGTCCGAGCAACAAGACTGTAACAAATGCCGTCATGTCCAGGGCAGGCTGACTGCAACTCACAGACCTGCCCCTGCTCCAGCCCCCGGATGACCACCAGCTAGGTTATTTTTTTTTCCAAAAAACTGGGTTTCAGTGATAACTGTAACCAACACTCTGTTCAACATAAGACAGTGTGGACAGTTTTCAGTTTTTGTTTAAGTTTTCTGGAAAAAAAAAACCCTAGCTTTTCACTGTTCTGCACAAAGCACTGAGCACCCTTGTACTTCAGGGTGTACCTGATGGCCTCTCCTTGCCATCACAGGCCCTCCTGTGCTCTTCCTGTCTGCCCACTATCCAATGCAGTTAAGTGGGGACCTCGGTGACAGCCAGATCATGCTGCGCTGGCTACTCTTGAGTTTCTGATCCAGTGGAACAGGCCACAGCTTGTTCCCTCAAAGGCAGCCTTTTGCTCATAGTAAATACTCCATTTCCAAATTCTTCCTGAGATTTTTTACCTTAGATTCTCTTTCCAAATGCCCAGGGTAAATGCTATCAATAGGTCATGATACAGTTGGAAAAGTGAGAGATCAAAGACTTGATGCTACCACCATCTGGATGCCTCTCTCACCAAAAACCACATTTTTATAGGGAGGCTGGAGGAAAAATAATAGAACAGTAACTTTAAATAGAAACAAGAGGAGAAATTACAGTGGAACCAAATCTAGTGGAAAAGCATTCCCTTGAAATTAGGACTTCTGAGATGTTCAAACCAAACCATGTTTGTAAGGAATCATCAGAAATGCTGCTAAATGTCATCTAAGAGATTTCGTGGATGTCCCAGAAAAATCAAGTGAGTTATTCTGAGAGAATTTGGAACAAACATTTAAGTAGATATTTTCTGGCTGTTTATTCTTCTCTACAAGATGGAAATATTTTATTCCATCACAGAAAGCTCTGTGACCTAAAATGCAGTCAGTATTTCCTCCTCCACCCCAGGCAAAGAGCTCGTTGTGGGTCATAATTACTGTGTCAAGAAGACCCACCTTCTCAAGGGAGTGAAAGATGGAAAAGAACTCATCCCTCTATGCCTCCCTCTCTCCTCCCCCTCCTTCTCCTCCCCCTTCTCTTCCAGGGTCCCTCTGTTCCCAGCTTCCCTGGATGCCCTCTTCTTTTCTTCTTCCCCACAAAGCAGTTGGAGCCTAGACCTGCCTATGCTGAGGAGATGTCATGGCTTAGCTCTAAAATGTACCCCCAGATCTCGTGGATTTGAAAGGTGACTGGATCCTGGGGGTGCTGTACTCAGCAGTGAATGAATTCAGTGCTGACTGTACAGGTAGGAGGTGCGGCCTCGCTGGAGATGGTCAGGGGGTATGCTGGAAGGGTCCATTCTGGCCTTAGGCTCCTCCCTTCTCTCTGCCTCCGGGCTAGTATAGGGTGAGCAGCTCTCCTCCACCAGCCCCTTCCCCAGGCCTCTCTGCCTTGGAGCCTACTGGTCATGGACTGAAACCATGAGCCCACCTTGAAATGAGGATTTTGTCCCAGGAGAAAGAAAATGACTAAGACAGGGCCTGACTAAGGTATTTCCCCTTATAGACAGCACTCTGATTTTTAAAAACATCTTTGTTGCACAATAGTCTCATACCATACAATTTATCCTTTTAAAGTGTGTAATTCAGTGGTTTTCAGTATAATCACAGATAAGTACAACCATGCCCAGAGTTATCGTATCACCTCCAAAAAAGACATACACTTCAGCTGTCTCTGTCCATCATATCTGTACACTAAGCCACCACTAATCTGCTTTGGTCTCAAAAGCTTCCCAGTTGTGAATGGAATTATACATTACATGGCCTTTGGATCTGGCTTCTTCAGTAGATGTATCTTCAAGGTTCATCCGCTCTATTGGCACTTCCTTCCTTTAAGTCTGAAGAATCTTCTATCCATCTGTCCACTGAGGAGCATGTGGGTTGCTTCCATCTCTCCAGAGGTGGCCCTGGCTGTTGTGAACATGCTGCAGGGACTTTGTCATGTGGGTTTTTGCACAAGCATGTGCTTTGTTTGTCTGGCAGCAGCACTGTGAGTCAACCACACTCTGATGCACAGACCCCCCAAAATGGAGTTACAAAACAAGAGGGCACAATGGTGCATACTTGTGGTCCCGGCACTGTGGGAGGCTAAAGCAGGAAAACTGTAAGTTCCATCCAGGGCTGGGGATGTAGCTCAGTTCAGAGGCCCTGAGTTCAATCCCTGGTATGGAAAAAAATAGTTACAAAGGTGAAGACTCATGGCCCACAGCCAGCAGGGAGGAGGGATCCACACAGAAGCAGAGTCTCCTCCTGGCCTCTCCAGCACCTGCAGCAAGTGCAAGGAGGGCTTGGAAAGCACAGCCCTAACTTCCCTCCACCAGTTGCCAACCCCATGTTTAAAGAGTAGATGCTTCCCTGGGCCGGGGATATAGCTCAGTGGTTCCAGCGCCTGTCTTGCAAGCACAAGGACCCAGGTTCTATCCCTGGTAACCATATACCTATACTGGGCATGGAGAATCATGCCCAGCAGCAATCAGTACCCACACACCACAGTGCCGGGCGTGGTGGCTCACACCTGTCATCCCAGCACTCGGGAGGTAGAGGCAGGAGGATTGCTATGATGTGAATTGGAGGCTGAGCTCAGGGCCAGCCTGAACCACAAAGCGAGATCCTGTCTCAAAAAAACCTAAAAAAAGAAAAAAAATGGATGCTTTCATCTCTCAGCCTACATTTCTTCATCTGCAAAACACAACTAAGAATGCATGTACTTCCTGAGGTTGTTTATTATGAGAAGGCTGAAACATGGAACCTTTAGCATTAGTCCTAGTAGAGAATAGCTCTTCATAAATTTTCCATAGGTTCCTGTAAGCTCCACACCACAACTAAGGCAATGTCTGGCTGACGTGACTTGAATATCGCAAGGTTGCCACTTACTAGATGTACAAAGATAATTTGTCCAGTTCTGCAGCAATAGAGTCTCGGGCTATCATGGGTCCATATCCTAGTGTTTCTTCTCTTGACTTTCTGTAGGGGAGAGGGAAGGGGACAGTGCTAGAACCTCTCCAAAGGGTTCTAGCCTCTTATGAGTGATGAAGGAATAAAGGAATTAAGGAATAAAGACAGGAAACAAGGCTAAGAGTGAGGAAGCTGGGTCTTGGGACCTGATCACTGCTGATCTAGACATCAAAGACAAAGGTTTCCAAGTGCATCTAGTATTTATTGAATATAAATATGGAAGGAATAGGGACCAGGGTCTGCTTTGAAGACATCTAGCGAAATATTGCTGAATGCCTGACATGATGGCAAAAGGCAGGGCTGTAAGGGAGTCAGCACTGCTTATCTTGCTAGGACAGAACAAATAGGACGTAAGAAGACTACCACAGCTCCATGTACCATGCCTTGTTCAAAGGTAAGATGGAGTAGGAAGAGTCTCCTCTCTCATTTTACCTCTACTCACTTCATCTGCTGACTTGTCCTCAGGATGGAAAGTCAAGCCAACTCTAAGTCGTGAGAGAGTCTGAGAAAGTCAGTATCTAGCATTCACAACTTCCACTGTGCACTATAGCTTGGTAAGAAAAATAAACTCATGTAGATATATCTCTTGGTAGGAAGTCCCGGGAGCCATCTTGCTTTTCGTGTTGTGTGATTCCATCCCGGAAATGCAACCATGTGAATGGTGGACTGTAATCTGAGTCTCTGTCATCCTGTGCAGGCAGTCAGTTCCATGGGTTGTCATACCTCCGTGGGAAGCACATTGTTGTTTGTAACTCATACCAAACCTTTATCCACGGTAATTACAAAGAGTCCCAGGGGAGCCCAGAGAGGGCAGCTACACCATATCTACAAGGTTCCTCCCAGCCCCTCGCACCTCAGGTTGAGGACCAGGAGTGACATGAGATGGTCACATCCAAAGATTCCATTTTTCATAGTAAAAAACTAAAGCTAAAAAGAGAATGTGACCTAAATCCTCCCAAACCCAATAAACCCTAGTCCTGCTAGAGACCTTTCAAGTCAATGAAGGTAGAACTTGCTACATACCACTCTGTCCGCCACTCTGTCCCTTCAAAACTGAAGACTGCCTGGGGGTGGGGGGTGGTCACAGGCTTTATCCATTTAAGGAGCCATCTATTTTAATATCACTCTAATTTTGCTTTGTTTCCAATACACCATGCTCCCGAGAAGAAGCAGAGTGGAGGCCTCCAAACATCAGAGATCAGGTGACATCAGGGCTGCCCACTGTCTTGGCCCCCCACCTTCTCCACCTCCCCACAGGCCCAAAGGTAGAGGCACAGAGAAAGCAGCACCTGAGGTGCAGCAGCAGGGCCTGGCACGGTGCTGTTCTGCTAAGGCAATTCCAGGTCTCCTTCACTGTCTAGAAAGGCCATCCCTCCTCACAGTGTCCCATGGAACCTGTTATTTCTCCAATCTTCCAGGCAAGAGGCAGGTGTGAGTGCTCTACATTACATCAAAACCTGCAGAATTCCTAGCCCTTGATCTCTATAACTATGCATAAGGGGAATTCCTGAACACACCATGCCCCAGTTTCTTCCTCTATAAAATGGACATAATAAAATAGCACCATCTTCAAGAGACAATTCCAAACCTAATCATTTTCTTGCTTTTCTTCTCTACCCTATAAAATAGTACTTGCATGCTGGTAGTGATCTGAGCTACTCCAGGGCCTGCATGGGGAAGTCACCGGATCCCTGGGTCACAGGCAGAAAGGGCTCCATGCAGGGTCCTGCTGTCAACCTCCAGGAACCTTGGGAAGACACCCACATAGGCCAGTCTCCAGAAAACCACACAAACTGCACCTGGTAATCTGGGTAGAAATTCTTTTTTTTTTTTAGGTTTTTTGAGACAGGGTCTCGCTTTGTGGTTCAGGCTGGCCCTCAGCTCAGCCTCCAACTCACATCACAATCCTCCTGCCTCTGCCTCCCGAGTGCTGGGATGACAGCCGTGAGCCACCACGCCCAGCACTGTGGTATGTGGTACTGGTTGCTGCTGGGTGTGGGTCTCCACACCCAGTATTGTTATGTGGTTACCGGGGAATCGAACCCGGGCCCTTGCGCTTGCAAGACAGGCGCCGGAACCACTGAGCTAACTCCCCGGCCCGGGTGGAAATTCTTATAACACACGTCACATGCTTCTTGATGACCTCTCGTGCACTGTGAACATACTTCAGTCTGAGACACAGAACTGGGTTAGAATTTCCATTTTTATTAGCCTGCTTCATATCAACCATATCTGTCACTAAGAGCTAGAAAAGTAAGGTTTCATATGATCATTATCCAAACTCACTCATAGGCACAATACATTCTGCCCATAGATGCCTTGTCTGAATTTTTTTTAATTTGTAATTTTATACACAAGATGTATGTGTCTCATTTAATAAAATCAGTATATTGTTGAAAACTCATTAGTAGTAATAAAAAGGTGACAGCTATCATTATTAAGGTATTTGTTTTTGCCAGTCTTTAAAAATTTCATAAACATCATTTTACCTAGTTGATATAACAACTCTTTAAGCTGATATTTTCTTATTCCCATTCTATCGAAGAGGAAACTGAAGGACAAGGGTTAAGGGACTGTCCTGAGGTCAAGACTCAGGCTCCCAACTCAGCAGTCTGATCCAGATACGGCCCACAGTGGCCAATATCTGTAACTTCAGGTTGCAACAAACAAATTGTGAAATCAAATAAACTTAGCCAGCACTTTAAAAACAGAAATGGAAAAACCTGGAAGAGGGAAACCTTCAACTCAGAGCACGTGATACAGAAGAAAGTGTCCATAAAACTTCTGGCTTAAGTCTAACCCGCACTCACATGCACACACACTGCATGCACACACATGTGAATGTGTCCATGGAATCACACTGGAAGACATCGTATTTCCTACTGTGAGCTATTGCTAACAGGGAAAACAGTGCACTAAACCAGGGCCCTTTTTAAGTGGACAAGGATCCTTCCCTTTATCACATGTGTGTGAAATCCTGCCTTTCCCTCCTGGTGAAAGAGGGTGGTGGCACTGACTCATCCTGGCAAACTCTCCCTTGCAAAGGCAGATGAAGTCTACATGGCCTCACAATGAGGCTGAGGCCGTAAGTGCTGAAGTCAGACTCACCTGAGTTCAAACCCCATCCTTGAAGTTCAAGTTCTCACTCTTTGACCTTGGGCAAATTGAGGCTTGGGTTCCCTGAGAACCAGCTCCGCTCCTGCTTGGATCTCACCAAGACCAATTACCCTGCAGGCCAGGGTGTCACAGGGAGCTTGGCACTTAGCAAATACTGGAGACCCAGAAAGTCTTGCTCTCTAATCTCAGCTTTAGCTCTGGGACATGTACTCAGGAATTTGAATTCTGTTAGCATTGCCTATGGACCCCAAGGCATCCTCAACCCAATGCTGAGGGCTAGTGGAGTGAAAAGGTTCTCAGGTGCTACAGATCTGGTCATCTTCTGGTCCCTCTCATTGCCTTACCACCTCCCACAACCTACACTATCCCTGTCTGTTGGACACTCATGAAAATCTTTCCTCTTCAGAGAAAGGAGATGTTCCTTGATGGATAAGGAACATTCTAGAACAAGCACTTAAACCACAGAGATTTTCTAGCCTTAAAAATTTTCCAGATTTGTCCAGCGTAGGTCACCTCAATGTACTAAATGGAAAGGATAAGCTTTCCTGGTGTCTAATGAGATACTGACAAGGAGTTGACAGCCTTACCATCATAGGGCTCCCAAGGACCTTAAAAAGGACACAGGGTAACAAGTAACCTGGAAATACCCACACTTGTACATCATCAGAGAAGTGGCCTCGTGGCTTCTTGACTCTGCCTGGTGACCTCCAGCCTCACACGCCACAGGGCCTTGGTCCATCTCCTTCAGAGGAGTCCCTAGGCTTCCAGAAGCACCGAATTTCTGTGCAGAGGGCCACAGCTGGGCCAAGTTTTTCAGCCCTGATGGGCAGATTCTCTTGCTTAAATGTTACTGGAAAATTCCCCTTGGTCAAAATGGCCTGACGTTCTCAATGATCAGAAAGAGGAAATGGCACCCAGATACGAGAACCCACTTCCACTTCCAAGTGTGACTTAGAGATAGCGGTTGACCCTCTCCAGAATTCAGGGTCTCTAACCCCTCGTGAAGGGCAAATGAGACAACAAGCAGAAAGCTCTTGGCATGGCCCATGCTGGGGACCCAGTAAACCTCAGCCACTTTCTCCCTCTCCTTCCTCTGCCTGCCCTGCTAGGTACCAGACTCAGTGCTCTTTCCATAATCTCACATCGAGTTTTGCTCTGTCGTTTATAAATGTTCAATAGTCTGTTCCTCAAAGAGGAGCAGAGAGAAGTGTGGCTGTGCTTATCACATCAGCACGGGGGGTGGTAAATACAGAGAAGGGAACTGAGTTCAAAGGAACCAAAACTAATTAACTTGGTGATTGATTGGGACAGCTGGAGGCTCAGCTAGAGCCTGAGCTGAGGCCTCAGGCCCCACACAACCCAGAGAGGCCAGGCTTGCTGGAGACCTGGGAAAAGATGGTGAACTGGTCACTCAGTCACAAAGAACATAGCAGTTGAGGGACAAGCGCTCATGGCCTGTGGATGGAAGTGTTCTGTCATGTGCTCTCTCTTACTTTGTCTCCAACAAGGCTACCAACCAGGGAGAATGTGCCCTCTGTGTATTCACTGGCAATTAGACTACATCACAACACTACCACCACCGATGGGTGAAGTCGCAACTCCAGCATCAACAAAAACTCTGCTCAATTTTTCTGAGAAGGAAAGTAGGAGGCTATTAAAGCGGGCTTTAAAATGTTTTAAATAAATAAGCAAGCAAAGCAAAATATCCCTTCCATCTTAGCCGACAGATTAGAGAAGCAAAGTTGATAGGCATATTTTCTCTTCCCTCTACCTTAGGGAACTATAACCAAGGAAGACAGATGGATAATAAAATCTCCCATCAAGAAAAGCCTCCTTAAGTATTAGACAACTATGATAAGAACCAGTCTAGAATGATGCTTTCTTTTATGCACCAGTTCTTCTTTTTATTAGAAGGAAGATTGCATCAATAGAAATACTGTGGGCCCAGACTGCTGACCTGTCTCTAAAGATATTTTTTTCTTCTTGTCAAAGGACAATATACTTGTCCCCGGAGTGCTGGTGGACCTGGCTTCCGGCTCAATGCCTGGTCAGCCTGCATGAACCGCGACAGCTGTGATAGTAGACAGACAGGTGATGAAAGTGCTTGTCTCTCCGGAGGGAGAATCTGGGTTTCTGAACCCCAGATCAGAGGCACCAAGGAATAACACTATCATTTTTCTTCATTTTAGATAGCACAAGAGAATGTGGGGGTCAATCCAAACAGCCCTAGAGAGGGAAGGAGCTGTGGCTGAACTCAAATAGGAAGATTCTCCCATGTCCTCGTGCTTGGTCAAGCAAACCCCATGTTCCCTGAGGACAAGGTCCCTCTCAAGGCCAATGTCCCAGAAGCATCATAGAGCCAACGACTTCTGATGAGATGCCCAACTGGACTGTGAGACAAATTTAAAAATAGATGGCAAGGATCTAGCAGAGGAGAAATCACAATGTAAATTGGCTTTTGTGATCCAACTGTGATAAGCAGTGGGGAGTAATGGAAATGTAATTGTGGAGCCTTGGATGAGGTATTAAACTTTGAACAGGAAGGATTGACATTAATGCAAGCGCCACAGTGTGATCCTTTGAGTGTGGGGTGATTTTGATTGGATGAGCTTCACCATTTCGGTCCTGTTGCTAAAGTTGTCTTCAGAAGTTTGCAAAGCAGGGACAAGAATGGAGAAGTTGTCCAGTGCTTTGCATTTGGAGATGCTCTAGCCACAGCACTTAGAGGGGTGCAGATCCTCTCCAGTGGAAGAACTCCACTTTAGTTCAGAAGCAAGGAGCCCTGTCATACAAACCTACACAGAACAGAGGCACAGCATCTTAGTCTTGCCTCTGCCATAACCTTGGTGCTGATTGTGCCAGACCTAACCTGTGAAACAGGAGTAGTGAGGCAGGAACATAGGGTTCCTCTGAGATCTGAGAAGATGATACATATGTTCAGTGACATCAACAGGAAGGACAACAGGAAGTCTGAGCTCTTGTTTTTTGGTTTTCCAAAGTGTTGAATTGCAAGCAGGTGTCCTTTTCTCCTTCTTGCTTCTTCCATTTCCCTTTGATACAAATATGTAAGGAATTTACGGCTCCCTTACACTCAACCAAAGCTCAAGAAGACCTTATTTCTAGTCACAACCCAAGAAGCCCAAAGAGATGCACAGAGGTGCTAATTTTAGATTCAGCAGCTTCTTTAAACCTGGGCAACATGTCTAGTCATGGAGCAGCCAGTGCCCTGCAACATGAAGGCCTGGCCATCAAAGAACAGAACAGCCAAATGGATCATATTTGGGACTGGACTTCCTCCATCCACACTCAGGTCCAGCCCTCATACGTCTCCAGTCTTCATTGCCCTCATCTCATCCTCCCGGGTTTGCAGTGCCGAAATAGGAGCTGGGGGTTCGCTACTCAAAGCACAGACAAATGCAAAGATGCCCATATGTACCCAAGACACTTGCGGTTCCCATCTGAGGAGAGTTCCAGCTGCTGCACTGCTGAAAGGACTTTGGCTCAACTCACAGGGGCAGTGCCCTGCAGCAACAGGAGAGCATGCCATCCTGTAGTATGGTACAGCAGTTCAGAGAAGCCATCCAAGTCCAGGGCTCTTTCATTCCTAGCAAGCCGATTAGGTTAACCTTTGTCTCCAGCTCACCTTCTCGGGGGATATCTGTGACCACACACCGTGGCCCGGTGGCTGTGGTCAAGGACACTGTGCTCCTTGACCCACTCGAGAGTAGTAAGAAGGTTAAGTTCCCACGAGGGAAGTATCCATCTTTTGATAAGTCGGTCACACTGTCTGTCCCAGTCAGGATCATTTTTTTCTTAAAGGTTCGCTGGGTAGATGAACAGAAGGACCCCTCCTAGGCATTGTACTAGTGCCCTGGACCACTTAACTAACCATCCCATCAACAGTAGCTCAGTGGGTGCCAATTTGAATGGGCTCCTGCGGAACTCTCCTTCCGGCCTTGGTGCAGCTCATATACACTTCCGGAGCGGAGATCAAGCTTTGTGGGTTGCTGCAAAGAAGCGGTCTCACCCTCTCTTCCCCCAGGAGCCCAGCCTGTGTCACACACAGGATAGGACAGAGCTCAGAGAAAGGAAGGGAAGGGATAGCATGTCCAGCCTGACACATTCTGCTGGCCGAAGCAGATTGCAGTGTCTGCTCCCATCCAAGAGTTGGGAAAGCAAAATTACCTCCTATCAAACAAATTTCTGAAGTCATACTGTGCAGGTTAACTTGGGAGGAACGGAGGAAAATTGTGGCCATTTCTCCAATCTACAACAGGCACATTGGTCAGATTATAGGAATCACGCTGCACCAAGAGCAAAAAAGGCGTTCGAAATCAGTACTTTGCCAAGAGATATTAATAACCACTCCCAAAGCAGATTACAGGGAGCTCTCTATACTCGAGCAAGAAGAGTTGCCTGGTCCGTGCTGACTTACAGGATTAGGCCCAAACTCTATTACATCTTTATACATTCATTCACCTTTCATCAATGCAAGACTAACGAGCACTTTGAAGAATATTATTTGTTTAAAACCAATGCAGAGCTTCAGGGGAAAACCGGAAATCCATGAACAGCTTCATTAAGTGATCAATAATCCCTGAGTGACATTGAGATTGCAGGCACAAACACCTCGAGGCAAGAACAGATCTTGAGTCTCCATTTCTGGTCTTTGCAGATGATTGATCCTTGAGAACTGTGAAAAGACAGACCCATAGGTATCTAAACTGTACCGATACAATTAATAAAAATAAACACAGAAAGCCAGGCCCGAAGCACATCAGCTTTCAGTCCGTGACCTTAAGAGAGACACTCCCCACCCGGGGTGCGAGTGTCTCCAACCCCATTATTCTTAATTAAAGTCACTGTTGATGGACTGTGACCTTCAGGAAAGCATTTCTGACCTTTCCTCGGCTGGGCTCAAATTTGTAACTTTAATTAGCACTCCTTCTGCCAGTTCTTCCTAGCTCCAGTTCAGACTGGTGTCTGATTGTTTGTACAGGCCAATTATCTTCTGCTTTCAAAAACAATCAGAATTAGAGTCCTATGAGCATTAGGCACCACTGCTCTGGTTTTTTCCTTAGCAGAACTATACCCATTAAAATTCACTGCAAGTTCCCAAATAAATATATTTGTGTACTTGGCGAGCCCAGCACAGCTCTGCAGACTCCTGCTTGTGAAACACCATGTAAAGACTCTGTGACTGTGGCTCAGAATGGAAAGGCTGTTGGAGGACATCTCACTGTGAAGTTTCTTGACATCCATTGGTATTCCCCAATGCAAGAAGCCAGCAAGCCTTAACAAGGCCCCTCAAAGTCAGGATAAGCCTTGTCTGGCCCTCCCCACAAAAGGAAGGTGTTGTGCGGGAGGCCCTGCCCAGAGTTCCAGGGCTCCCTGCAGCATGGGAAGGGGCTGTGCTTTCGGCCACTCTGTACCCATGTTCCTTCCAGGCTCATATTTTCCTGAGGAGGTTCCTAAGCAAATTGTGAGCTCTTCACAGTGTATTTCATACACAGACTCTGGGAGTTACTAAAAGCTCTAACCTGCCCCCTTCCCATTTGTTTGAGTTTTTTAATCTAATGAGATCTTGACCCGGATTAAAAAGAGAAGAAAAAAAAATAGAATCCAGGTCATCTGAAATCACAATTTAAAAACTAGTAACACTCACCTTGATTCTAGGGATACACTCATTAGGGCCACCGGAATAACTCATGGAAAGTACCCCAAGGGATGCCCCGCTTTAGAGACTGTACAGTCTGCTTAGAGTAATGAAATATAGACACAAAGAAAAGAACCACTGACTCCCACCACAGACACTTTCACCCATTCCTAACCGACTCAGTCATCCAATAAGGTCTGTCTGTGACAGGAACTCTCTGTGTAGTTCTCATCTGATCCTCACAACAGCCCCCCTTCTATGAAGATACCAGAATTTAGAGAAGTTAGAAAAACATCTAGGATTGTGGCACTAGGAAACAGCAGACCCGAGAACCAAACTCATGTTGATTCCAGACAAACCCCTCCAGAGGCCACTAGCCAGGCAGAGATGAGGGTAAAGAAGTAGAAGCAGGTGGTACAGGTGGCCTCTGAGGCCACCACAGCTGGGACAACTGCACTTGTAGCTCATAACTATTGTTCAGCTGGATGGTTGGGAGATAGCATTGACCAGAGTCTCTTTCTATAAAGAATGGGCATGAGGGTTCCACATCTCAAGCCTTCATCTTGGTGCTCTTGAGTGCTGCTCCCCACCTTACCTCATCTCCCCCATACTTCTATTCTGAGCAAACAGTGGGGCAGTTATGTTGCCAAGATAAGCATTACATCAGCAAGAGGAGAAGGAGGTGGCATCTCCCATGATGACACCAACTCCAAATGATTAACACAACCTGTTTGGAGTCCTGGGCCACTCAGGAGTGCAGGACCACTTCAGGGCTCACCAGGTCTTAGTCATTCAGGCTGCCATATTGAATCACCTCAGAGCCATTACCCATAAGCCACAGTTCCAGAATCTGGGCTCTCCAACATGAAGATGAATTCCCTGTCTTGTGAAAGCCAACTCTCTGGCTCCATAGACAGCATCTATTCACCATATCCCCATGCAGTAGAAAGGATAAACAAGGTCCCTGGGGTTGATCTTACAAAACCATGAATGCCATTCATGAAGGCCCCACCCCCCATGACCTGAGAATCTCAACTCCCAAATCCTCCATCCTAATACCATCACCTTGGGGACAGAGACTTCAACATGCGAGTTTGGTATGGGGACAACATACTCCAACCAGAGAACTAAACTTCTGACCCCTAGTTTCTTCACTTGTAAAACGGACAAACATTCCTATGCAATTCATTTTAGAAATTAATTAAAAGAAGAGATATTTACAGAGCACTTTCCACATAGCTTCTTGGAGAATGAGCACTTAAATGATAGGGATGGTTTTCATCCATTAATAGTGCGTCTGACTAAGGTACTGGTTATCCTGTGTGAATGACACATGCACCAAGATGGAAAACCCAACCCATATCCTGTTCACACAGTCTCCATGTACTGTCTTTTCCAGACATGAAGCCCTGGATGCTGGAGGGTGCTGGGATTTTATTGGATGAACCTTTGAAAACTACCATGTGTTTACTTACAGAGTATTTCCCCCCTTGGCTAACATAAGGCTCATCTAAATTCTTTTAAATAAGTTCTGAACATTTGCTATCATGCTTCAAACTCCCTTGTATTGGAAGCATTCCTGGTCACCCTGCCTTTGGTACATGGAGAGTCAAATGAATAACAGTAAACTGAATCGCTGGTCCTCAGACCCCACAAAGGCCCTTAAACTCTCAGGAGACAACCAGTGACCTCAAGAGATAAAGCTCACGAATGAACCTCGCCCTGCCAGCTGCTGTGCCACCCCCAGGTCTCTGTAGTCACCTGAGCTGCCTCCTCCTCCTCTCCAGGGCTACTTGAAACATCTGCTCTTGAAGGCAGACAGATGAGTCTGGGGGCTCTTGGGAAATGAACAGTCCTCAAAGCAAACTCCGAATCACCTATCCACAGGTTTGGCTGAGGCTTAGCAGAGCTAAGAAATGTAGAGCATGTTTCTGAAGGAAAATATTAAGCTCCCCTGGAAGAGCCATTTTTGGAGAAGCCCAGAGCATATCTCAGAGACAAGTCATAGCAAGCAGATGGCAAGGCTGAGATGCTGGTTTCCCAATTTTAGCATCCAGCTCTGCCAGCAGCTCTAGCTTCCCCGGAGCCCGGCAGGCACACACTGCGGCTGTGACAACCATATACTGCAAGGCCACCGGCAGCAGGACAGACACAGGAGTGACCTGAGACATCTGTTTTGGCTCCTTAGAAATCTTGCACAAGCTTTCAGGGTGAAAGAGCGAGAAGCAGCCTGTGCCAACCGAGAGGAGGTATCGCCCTGAAGGACGAGTGTGGAACCAAATCCCTGGACATGTGGCTGTTCGTCTCCTAGGACCACAACAAATGGCCACAAATTTGGTGGCATCAAACAACAAAACTATATATAAAAAATATATATCCCTCATTGCCAGAAGTCCCAAATCAAGACACAAATCGAACCATATATGCTCCAAGGCCCTCAGGGAGGATCTTTGCTGCCTGTTGCGGCTCTGTGGCTCCTGGCGTTCCTGGTTCATGATTGGATACTCTGGTCTCTGCGCATCCTCACATGACCCCCTTTCCTCTGTCTCTGTGTCCTCTCTTCTTATACAGACATCATTCTCTGGACTTAGATTTACTCTCATCCTAAATGGCTGCACCTTGAGCCTTAGCTTAATTATATCTACTAAAGACCTTGCTTCAAAATACAGCCCATTTAAAGGTTGGGGGTTCAAGGGCAGCCTGTCACATGAGGCTCTTGCGAAGGCCCCATTTGCCCCATGGCATCATGGGCAGAGAGTCCATCAGCCCAGAGGGATCCAGGAACATAGCAGCACCCAGCAAGGCTCCAGCCTGGGGCTGAACTGTATTTGTAAACATAGAGCAGAGGGTTGGTGATCAAAGCCAGTGGGAGCTGCACGGCAGGGCACACCAGGAGTGCAGGTTAGAGAAACAGGTGCTGTGCTGGGTGAGTGGTGGACAGTCTGGGCCTGGAAAGAAGTCCATGCATGAAAGAATGACAGGCAAGGTGACAGGCACAGAGGAGCCACGTGCTGGAAGGCTCACAGCCTCAGAGATGTGGGTTCTTGGGGAGACAGCTGTACTAGTCAGCTTGTGCTACTGTAACTAAACATCACAGAGGTAGTGGGGATTTATTTCCTTGTGGTTCCGGGTGCTGGGAGCCCACAGTCCAGAGACTGGCACATCACCTGTGTGTAACTGACCCCCCTCAGCTTGTGTATAGCCGCCTGCCTACTGTGTCTTCACCTTTTTTCAGTGTCTGCAGAGGGACAGAGAAAGAGCAAGAGAACTCACTAGAGTCTCTTTAAAGAGGACAGGTCCATGGGATCTGGGCCCCACCCTTCTGACCTCATTTATTCTCTGTCATCCCTCAAAGGCCCCATCTCCCTCATCTCCAGTTACAGTCACGCGGGAAGAAAAGCTTCCACATATGGGTGTGAGCTTGAACAAACATCCCGTCTGTAATAGCAAAGTTTGTTAAGCAGAGAACAGATGCTCTCAGACATGACGTGGCAGAAGCTCCGACACTCTGGCCCTTGGCCTGGCAGGTACACAGACCTCTTGATGTGTGCATGACCTGTATAGTTAGGTCCTGTGGGTCCAGATTTCCAATCAGCCCACACTGAGCCCTGGGGATCAACAGCAGGTTCTTCTAGAGGAAGCCTTACTGGATGCAGCAGGATGCCTGGGCTCCAGCCTGGCTCTGCACTGACTCCCGTGTGACCTTAACTTCTGTACAGCGAAGGTTCCTCCTCTGTGAGATTAAAGGGCCAATCTGTGCTTCACAGAGGCAGTTCCAAGCATGGGTGGGTGACAGGAGGCAGCCAGCCTAGAATTAAGTGTTTGGGGGCTCCATCACATCCAGACCAGGCCCCCCTGTCATCTATCATTTAAATCAAGGCATGCTGCAAGCAGAAAGAGTGCATATGTTTTTATAACAGAGGAGCAAGTATCACCCAGACTGCTCCTGCACAACCCCAGTGTAGATAAACATCAAACTCACAGTGAGAGGCCAGAGTGAGCAGGCCAAGCCCAGAGGAGCAAGCATGCACCTACAAGTATGTGGATATGCAGGCACGTGGAGCCTCTCTTTACGTGTGTGTGTGTGTGTGTGTGTGTGTGTGTGTGTGTGTGTGTGTGTGTTCTGTGTATATTATACTTATCAGCTGCCTGGGGCTGCTATTAAAATGACCACAAATCTATCGGCTTAAAGTGTCTCCCTCCGTTTTCTATTGCCATAACAAAACGCACAAGACGAGGCAGCTTGTACAGAACAGAAGCTTAGCTGACGTGGCTGGCTAGGAAGGCCAAGAGAGAGCAGGGTGCTGGCATCAGAGTGCATACATGTGCTCACATCTCTCCCTCTTCTGGTGAAGCTGCTCTTCCCATGCGGTGCCACCTTCACCCCCTTCCCTGATCCTAATCCCTCCTCAAGACTCCACATCCAAACACCACTAGCCTGAGCTTGGGGTCAATTTTCCAACCCATGGACTTCTGGAAGGATGCATTCAAACTACAACAAAAAGCAACACAACCTTTCTCTCTTCCAGTTCCAAAGGCCAGAGATACTAAATCTGAGATGCCAGGAGGCTGGGTTCCTTCTAGAGGCTCTTTGGGAAAGAGCACGTTCCTTGTGGGTCTCTCTCTCCTGTCTTGTTGGTATAACAAGCCTGTGACCATGCCGGGTTCCCAGATGATAGTCTCGGGTGATCTCCCCATCTTTTCTTTTCTTTTTTTTAGGTTTTTTTGAGACAGGGTCTCGCTTTGTAGTTCAGGCTGGCCCTGAGCTCAGCCTCGAACTTGCATCACAGCAATCCTCCTGCCCCTGCCTCCTGAGTGCTGGGATTACAGGCATGAGCCACCACGCTCAGCACTGTGGTATGTGGTACTGATTGCTGCTGGGCGTGAGTCTCCATGCGCAGTACGTTATGTGGTTACCGGGAACGAACCCAGGTCCTTGCGCTTGCAAGACAGGTGCCGGAACCACTGAGCTAACTCCCCGGCCCTGATCTCCCCATCTTAAGGTCTCAACTGAGTCAAAGCTGCTCATCTACTAAGCCCCTTTCACCACATGTCGCAATGTATTCCCAGGCCCTGGGGTGTAGGACGTGGAGGCCTTCTGGGAGCGTCATGACTTTATACACGCCCACCCATGGATGCGGAGTGGGTGGCTGTGTTCATACACAGGCATCTCCAGGGAGCAGTCTGTCCTCTGCCCTGGAGCTGAGAAATGCTGGCTTGACTCTCAATGTGCCCAGAAGTGATCAGAGGCCATGTGGTTGGCGAAATGCCACAGATCTGCAGCTGGGCGATGACTCGGATTCTCTTCTGCCTCTCACAAACTCTGTGGTCTCCCCCAAGTCACTGGTCCCCCTGGATGCCATTTCTCACCTGTAGGGTGGGGCAGCACAGAGGACTTCTGCGGGGGTCTGTGGTCAGATGCACGTGGGCAGGGCCTTGCTGACCTCCTGTCCCTCCTCACTTCCTTTTCACCACCCTCACTGTCGTCACCAGTGCCCCGCACACTGCCAGCCCCTCTGCAACAATGAGTGGTCTTCGTGTGGTCATATATCAGGCCCCAGCCAAGACAGGGAGAGTCACCTTCCGGGCTCCTGCCTGGAGGCTGTTCCAGGCTCCCTGCTTTCCAAATCCAGCACTGCCAGGCTGAGAACTCCTCCCTGTCCCTACGTCCTCACCCCAACTTCTGCCAAAGCTCGGATTATGCTTGTGCAAAAAAATATTTGTCACTCAACTGTAGCACCTCGTATGTTCTGCAAGAGGGATGTGACTTGGCGGCCCCGGGGGACACCCGCCTTGCCGAGAAGCGCCAGTCACGATCCACACTGCTGAGGGCGCCGGGTGTCTGGGGGATAAGTGATGGTGGGGGGAGGGGAGGCTGGGGCTGACTCCGCTGGGGAGGAGCGGGCACACCCCAGCTGGCCAGCCCTCACACGGCTCCTGAAGCCCCTACCCTGTGCTGGGAGATGACACTAACAGGCTACATGCTTTCTTTCTCTTTCTTCCTTCCCTCCCTCCCTCCTTCCTTCCTTCTATATTTTCACGGGAGATCTTTGTGAATGGGACCCAAGTCTTGTATATACTAGGCAAGCATTTTACCATCAAGCTACACCCCAGATCTCCTTTGTCCTCTTTCTTACGGTCTTCTTTTCTTTTTCTTTTTCATTTCCTTCCTTTCTTTTTTTTAAATTCATTTGTTCTTCCTTATTAGTAGACTTTATGTTTACAATTCTAGGTTTATGGAAAATGGAAGGGAAAGGCCAGGGAACCCCTCAGCACCACTCACACAGCATGTCCCCCCAACACCCTTCACACTGTGCCCCCTCTTGCTACCTGACACCGGTGTGGAGCATTGGTTGTAATGAGCACGCTGTTGATGAGCCAGTATTGCTCTTTGATTATCAGCTGAAGTCCACGGTTTAATTTGGATTCACTGTACACGCCAGGATCTCAAATGTGCACAATTACCTGCACCCACCAGG
The DNA here is from genome assembly GCA_004026965.1 of Petromus typicus. Lineage (NCBI taxonomy): Eukaryota > Metazoa > Chordata > Mammalia > Rodentia > Petromuridae > Petromus > Petromus typicus. The sequence continues at coordinate 23,100 of PVIR01019547.1, forward strand.
ACAGTGCAGGAAGACTCGGTGCAGCCCTACAGGTCTTCTGGTCCTTCCAGTCACCACTTCCTCCATCATCCTGAAGCCCTGGTCACTCCGGTCACTTTCCCGCCCCAGTAGTTTGTCCTTTTCCGGGTGCCAGATCATCAGAGTCCTACACACAACGTAGCCTTTCAGACTGGCTGCTGTCATTTAGGGTTCACTGTGAATTTCTCTGATTTAATGTAAATGTCTCTTTACTGCTGATAAGGGCCATGTTCTGTCTTTATCCTGTCCTCTCAAGGGAACAAGTCTGACCTGAGCTCTGTGTCTTACTTCCCTCCTCCTGGAACAAAATACTCAACTCCCACACGCTGTGGGAGGGGAGATTTCTTTTGGCTCCTGTTTCAGGCCACAGTTGGCTGGCTCCAAGCAGGAAAATGTGGCAGAAGGGCCTGGCGGAGGACAGCTGCTCATGGCACAGGGGATGAGAGAGAAAGAGAGAGAGAGAAAAGCAGAGCTGGGGAAGAGATGCACCCTTTTAGGCCACACCCCCCAATCACCACCTTGTCTCACCTGACCTGACCTGCCTCCCAACAGCAAAGAGCTCCAGTCAGACAATCGCCTTTCAAAAACCCCACCTAGGAGCATGTGAGGCTTTGAGGGGACAACTAGATACAAGCCATGCCACCCTGTCTGTGAGAGTGAGTCCAGTCGCCCAAGAAAAGCAGGCGGTCGAGACCCTGCCACTGCCTCTCGCCCTCCAAGGGAACGGTGAGAGTGCAGAGAGCCTCCCTGACCACAGCAGACCTCCCACACTCCCTCACAAGGGACCAGTTTCAAAGGTAACTGCTGCGCCACTCTGAGAGGCGACGATTTTACCTGTGTACAGTTTCACTTGGGTCTCAGGAAGCCACTGGTGTAGGGGCCCATGATAGCACAGGCCAATCTGAAGGCCAGAGTCATCTCACTCTGACCTTCACTTCTGAAGGCCGAAGTCCGCTCACTGCACCACCTCTTCCCCCCTGAGGGGAAGCTCCTGGGCACTGACCTCTGTGCTCCCACAGGACCCCAGTCATTTGTTTCCATCAAAGTCTCAGCCTCACAGAGAGTGCTGGCTTTCTAAACCAGGGAAGACCACTCCCTGGACAGGCCGTGAGTCCACAGGCGGACAGGCCACCGGGACACAGTGACCGTGCTCCTCAGAAGAGCACGGGCTCCATGCTGGCTCAGTGACAGCCTCCCATCCCTGCATGGCCTTTATAGTAGCCCTCAGGGACACAGTCCTGGGCATGGATGGCTTCCTTACAGTGACCTCTGAACCCTCTGCCCTGTAAGTGAAGGATTCAGCGAAGCAGTGTCCTCACTGACAAAGTTTAACAAGGCACCAACAAGCCAAGGGACAAACTCTCCAATCAAGACAAATACTGTCTTTAAAATTAAAATAAATGCAAAAAACCATAATGAATAAAGACAGTCACTGGCCCCAGCACTTGCAAGCCTCTGGGTACAAACGCCTCCCTCTCACAGCCTAATCCAAACACAAAACACACCCACAGGTGTGAACGTGTCCTGAGAAGGGCTCACAGCTCTTTGGAAGCCAGATCAAGTGACCGAGTCACAGTCACTGCAGAGGTCACGGTCACTGCAAGCACAGAAAACACTAAAGGAGGACAGAGCTAGGCCTGGGGCTGGCGGAGGAACAGAGCATGCACGGGTGGGTCGGGTTACAGACACAGAAGAGGGCACCTGGGACTCCAGGTGAGAAAACCTGGAGGGCCCAGCGAGGGCTCAGATGTGGGCAAGGGCACCGACAGGAGCAGACAAGAGACAGAACACGTTTCTTGACTCAAACTGAAGGTGGGCAGCACCGAAAGAAATATGGCGGTGAGGGAGCGGAAAGGCTTACCAAATTGCAGGTGCAGTGGCAGAGTTTTCTCAAGCACAACTGTGTGCCATCCGTTCAAATGCAGGCGCCAGTGGACAAAGGCCACACAGTCGCTGCTTTGAAAATGGAGTAGTGCAGGCCGATTTGCTGTGTGGTGGTGGTGACGATGGCAGCGAAGGGTGAACCGAGTGACTTCCCTTCCTTACCTTCCATTTCTGAGACAAGGTCTTGCTAAGTCAGCTTCCCAAAGGACTAGAATTCCAGGCGTACCCCCACCACACCTGGCTTAGGCTTCTTTTGTTAAGTGAGGCAGCTCCAGAAATGTGATAGGTTCTCTTCCAGAGTTGTCCAGGAAGTCCTCCTTAGGAGGTGGCAGTTACTTTCGGAGGCCTGGTGCAACAGTCTAAAAATAGAAGACACTCAAAGGTCGGGGTTATGGGAACAGTCGAAGCACACAAAATGGCCCCTCGAGAGTCCTCAAACGTGGCAAGCACGGCTGTGGGCAGAGCCTCCTCGCTGCGGCCTGTGTGTGTGCAGACACCCCACCCGGCTTGCACTTAGATGAAAACCTCCACCACAGACCAACACACTCTTCCTCACAGCCCGGCCCCCCCAGCCCCTTCTCTCACTTCCACTGCTTTGGTGTAGTGAGGACAGAGGAGCACCTCTGGGTTCTTCAGGACAGGACGGGCACCATTCTGCTCTCGGGGCCAGGGATGGTGCTCTCAGCTCGGCGGTACCCTACTTCTGAAAGTTCCAGCTTCTTTCCCGGCACCCATGTGGCTTCTCCTTCTACTAACAGCTACCGGGAACACTGGGGCCCGGGCCAGGTTCAGAAATCTGCAGCAGATGCTTCGTTTCCTTCAGACATTCAAATAGGCAAGATTTGTGGCCTGCGTCTCTCCAGTGTGAGAGCTGATAAAGTGGCCATTAACTCTACTTTATGCTAGTCTTTAAAAATGCAGGTCAATTTATATTAAAAAGAAAGAAAGCCATGAATTCTCCACCTCTCATCAGCTGAGTGTAACAATCATGCTTCACTGCTTGTAAAAACACATGGCAAGGTGTGGTATGTCAGGCGAAGGCAGCCCTCAGAAGTTCCTGAGGGAGTAACGGAATGATATGATTTTGAAAATTCATTCTTAAGAGTCAAGGAAACCTACAGGTCACAGAGGGTAAGACGCAGATATGAGTGTGAGATCCAGAGGACACAGCCCAGGAGAAAGGACATTTTCCCGAGGGGATGTTTAAGACTACGTAGAGAAAGAGTCTCCAGAAGTTGCTAACCTGTTTGGAGAACTCATGAGGGACAGAGTATAGTGACCACGGGACTAGTAGCATTAGTATTCCCCAGCACTGTCTGCCCCGGCTTAGGCTTTGGCCAGGGACACATTTCATGAAATGTGAAATAGACATGAAAGATTTAAAATGCAGCTTATTAAATTCCAGTTTCCATGTAAGGAAGAAGTTTCAAAGACAAGTCAACACAACCATCCACTTCTCCCAAAACCCACTTCCACATGGATACAAGGTGAAGGTCTGGGTGGGGGCAGGGCCCTGTACTCTTTCTTCTACTCCCTGCTCTTGGAGGGAGAAAGTAGCAGCTGCGGGTTCTGTACCAAAGGCTTCCTTGGTCCTGGACAGATACAGATCAATGAGAAACCGTGTCTGCCCTTCAACACGAGGACACAAGGTCGAGGGAGGACTCACCTGGAATGTCCAGTCTGTTGGCAGAGCTGTGGCAGGAGCTCGGAGGATTCCAGAAGGGACCAGGGAGCTGTCAGCTGAGCCAGGAGGTCGCTGAGCTCCTGTTCCTCACCAGCCCTTCATACTCATGGCGGACGGCAAAAACAAGGGTGTGATAGATGGGGTTTATCATCCGCAGTCATTTAAGGCCTACTTTCTGTATTCCGTCCACTGTAGGAAGTATGATGAAAGCATATCTTAAATGTCTTAATTACTTCAGTGAAACAACTATTCCTCAAAAGATTCTCTTTCCCTTCAGCTACACTCATCTCACCTTTCTTGCCACTTTCTGAAGCAGCTCCGAAAGCCCTCTTTCCCAAATGTCTTCAGTTAGACTGTTGTGGCTGCTTTGATGTTCTGAACTGACTCCCAGCATTTACCTGCTATGGTCATTTGACTTTGAAGAAGAGGCAAAAGTCTCACAGGGCCAGATCTGGTGAGTAAGGCGGATGAGGACGCAGTCTTCCCACCTTTCTATTGGATGGCTCTAGGCAGCAACGTCCACTACATTTTTAATGAGACTTCATAATGCTCTAGAAGGAGGACTCCAGAACTGATCAGAAAGTGGCAAAGAGGATGGGATGAGTGTGTTCTAAGCAAGGGGAAGGATTTTCCAAGGGATTCGTGGCAATATATCTTTCACTGTGGTCAAATTTTCCTTAAAATTCACTGTATGCTTAGATCACACCTTATGTACTACCACCTCAGCCACAGAAACCCAAGAGGCCTGTCACTACTCTAGAATGGCTATCTTCTTATGGGAAAGTGTGAGTCTCACTGTGAATTCCCTGGTGTACCACGGATTTTAAAAGCATCTTTCGGGCCAGGGATTTAGCTCAGTGGTTCTGGCGCCTGTCTTGCTAGCGCAAAGGCCTGGGTTCAATCCCCAGTTAACCATATACAAAACTGGGCATGGAGACTCATGCCCAGCAGCCACCAGTACCACATTCCACAGTGCCGGGCGTGGTGGCTCACACCTGTAATCCCAGCACTCGGGAGGCAGAGGCAGGAGGATTGCTGTGATATGAGTTGGAGGCTGAGCTCAGGGCCAGCCTGAACTACAAAGCGAGACCCTGTCTCAAAAAAAAACCACCATCTTTCAAAGGAACACGTCATATTCCTGAAAGGATGCAGAGATTTCACGGTGCCCTTGCTGAACCAGTGCTGTCACGTGGCACCCTGTGTGTTCTCCACACTGACAGAGACCTCGATCCAGGAAAACAGATCATCTGTTTGTATTATTTTAAATATGATTTTTTGTTTCAGTGAGGCATAAAAATTTTCAGAAATTTTCAGAATTCATGTAAAGATAGAAAGAAAGCCAAATAAGCTCCACCCCCCATTTTTTGGCTGAAATAGATTAAAGAGCAAGAGAAACATATGCTATACAGATAAAAATTGGAAAATTCTGAGGTGGCAGCATAATCATAAGACACTCTACCCAAGTCTCTTGAGCTTTATAATTTTGCCTTTTAAAATTAAACCCATTTAGAATATTTAATATCACAGTCCTGCATTAGTTTCTTTTTTTACCACTGGAAAAAAATCATAGTGTAGAATTGAAGAGTATAATGATTCTAAAATAAATATTAAGTGCCTGAATAAAAAGACAGGTAATTGCCATCTGCTATAGCCTGTAAATTAGTTGGATTGCTACTGCAAAGTGTGTGTGTATGTGTGTGCATGTGTATAAGTATGTGTGTGTGTTTCTATCAAAGGACTCTAAATGTGCAAACTAGAAAATTTCCACTTCCCCAACTGGGTATAAACACAACAATATTTTAAACTAATAACAAATTCTCTTGGCATGCTCTATTTTCTGCTTGGTGTCCTTTGGGGGATTAGGGTGTGAAAATTCTTTCAAATATAATTTTGAAGTATATGTTAATTTTTAGCTCTTTGTTTTTATTATAAAACATCCTAAGAAGTAGGACTACCTTCTAATTATAACTTACCATGGGTGAAGTAAAGGCAAGCTAATGAGATAAGATTTAGGTAAGATCATTTCATCTATGGACCAGCGATGTATAGAGAAGTGTTTCCTAAAATATCCCTGGTGAAATCTCCTGTTGCAATACCCAGAGGAGAAAATTATGCTGTCTTCAAATAAGCTGGGTAGACACTGCTCAGGATACACTTTTCTCATCTGGACTTCTCCTGCCTAGAAGCATTTTAAAGCCCATGAAAAATCCTAAAGTAGAGAATTCTTTTTAATATCATTCCTCTGGTTATTTGTCCAGTGAAACTTCTCCTCCCTTTTTCAAACAATAATGACAATGGAGAATTTCAAGAGAAAGTACAGAACGCTATGCCAACCTCAGCCAAAGCACACCCATTATAAAGGAAACGGTTGTCACAGTGCTGTTTCCCGTACATCAGGACTGGCTGGCAGGTAGCCCTGAGTCCACCAGAGCTTGCAGCCTCCCTTCTGAGACCGCCTGCAGGGGCATGGAGCAGATAGCCCACCCTCACATCCACCAGGAGGTTCGAGCAGGTAGACCAGTAGTCCAGGGCTGCAGAAAGAACCAGCAGAGACAGACAGAAGCCTACTGTATAGATTTGGTGTCACCACAGGGTCAAGGCGGGTGAGTTCGACACACATTGGGCAGGACATCAAGGGCAGCAGTCTGAAGCTTCTGTTTACGGGCAGCGTTTCTTCTTCTCTCTGAGGAACTTCAGCCCTCCATTTAAGAACTCAAACCATCTGGACCGCATGAAGCACCCTCTCATAGTCGGAGAGGGCTTGGTGGTGGGACAACAGTCACATCTGTGGGGTCCTCCCAGCCACCTCCAGATTATGGCTTGAATGAAGGAATCACTGGCGACTGTAGCCAAAGCCCAAACCTGAAGGCCATCCCCATCCACACCCACTCATATGGCAGCCATGCCTTCTAAAGCCATTCTTAATCCCCAAATAAGACAAAAGAGGGACACAAAGCTGTCATTGTGTCAACGTGTTGATTCCTGGATCTGTAAATCTTGGTTCCGGGAGAAAGATACCTCAGCTCAGATGCTGTTGTCTTTGTTTTGGAGTCTTATCCAGAAAAGTCTTGCCTAGTCCTGTGTTGTGAAGCATTTTCCCTGAGCTTTCTCCCAATAATTTTGTAATTTTAGGCTGCATTCCAGGGACACCACCCCAATCTTGCGGGCATCTCCTCCTGTCCCATACATGAGTCTGTAAAGGACCACTCCTCTGTCCTATGTAGCCTGCTGCTTCAGGATGTCAAGGAGTGCAGAGAAACTATTTCCTCCAACGTGGACCATGGCTGCTCTCACTTCCTGTGCAGTAGATTTTGATCTGAGTGGTGCTGTGGTGGGTTGCCATGACAGTGGGGGAAGCACTCTATAAATACATAGGCGGAACTGCACGAAAGGAAACATTATTTCTGTAAAACTCAAAGCACTGCCCCTCCCCTGACAGAAGTGTCCAGCGTGTCCATCACTACTGAGGAATGGTGCCCTACTGGATAATCTTGCAGATCAGACCTTTAGTGGCAGCTATAGCCAGACTGGCCTTGCTCGGTGGAAGACTGTGCAGAACCTCTTTCCACCACCACAGCCACACTGTGCATGAGCCTACTGGACAGTGAGAACGGTGACTAGGGAGAGAGGCTGGCTGGACCCTCAGAGCGCGTCATCCCATCCACTCAATTGTTCAAGTCCTCCCCTGTTCAGGTCATCTGGGCTGCAGACATCACGTTCTTTCTCATCCAAAGAGGTCTGACCACATCTTTGCAGGCTATCTTGTCACTCGTATTCCTGTCATATTCTTTCCAAGTCCTGGTTGGTTTAGCCAAAGTATTAGCCAAAGCCCATGACTTTGTGCAGCTTCAACCCTCTGGTCATTTCTTCCACCCAAAATGACAATAGGTTGGCTGCTTGTAGTTTAGCCCACTCTGGTGTACATCCACCTTGTATAAACCACTCCCTCTGTTTGGTAATGGAATTCTGCTGCTCACACCCAACTTTCTCTCTCAGTGGATAAAATAATACTCAGCTCCATGAGCAGCAGAGTTTGCACAGCAAGGCAGTAGTCATGTTTAAGCACTCAAAAGACCCAGAAGTATGCCAAAAGCATCCATCTTTTTAACTTGGGTTTTGCTTACTTTTCTACATGTTTTTAATTGTGACATGATGACTGTATAAATTTGGTGGTTACAACTCAGTGCTTCATACATGTGCACTGTGTGTGGTGATTAAATCAGGATAATAGGCATTCATCACCTCAAACCTTTCTTTTTAGTAAAATATTCAGAATCTTCATTCCTAACCATTTTTTTTAAGGTTTTTTTTGAGACAGGGTCTCGCTTTTGTGGTTCAGGCTGGCCCTGAGCTCAGCTTCAAACTCACATCACAATCCTCCTGCCTCTGCCTCCCGAGTGCTGGGATTACAGGCGTGAGCCACCACGCCCGGCACTGTGGTATGTGGTACTGGTTGCTGCTGGGGTGAGTCTCCACGCCCAGTATTGTATGTGGTTACCGGGGATCAAACCCGGGTCCTTGCGCTTGCAAGACAGGCGCCGGAACCACTGAGCTATATCCCCAGCCCCCCATTCCTAACCATTTTTGAAACATGCAATCTATTATTATTGACCACCGTTACCCCACCGTGCAATACAACACCAAAACTCACCCTTCCACCTGTAACTTTAAAGCGTTGACCAACCTCTCCCCAAACTCCTTTCTCCCACCCTCCTCCAGCCTTCCGTAACTATCGTCTACTCTCAACTTCTATGAGAATTATGCTTTAGATCCTACATGCATGTGACATCATGTGGTATTTGTCTTTCTGTGCCTAGCTTATCTCACTTAACATAGTGTCCTCCAGTTCTGTTTATATAGTCAGAAATGATAGGATTTCATCCTTTTAAGAATGAATAGTATTCCACTATGTATACTGGCTGCATTTTCTACCCATTCATCCATTGATAAACACCAAAGCGGGTTCCATACCTTCGCTCTTATGGCCAGTGCACACACACAACCCACGTGTTCACTGGCTTGACATATGGGACCCTTATCCACACTGGACCCTGACCCACCAAAACACAAAAATCAACTCAAATTGGATTCCAGATTTAAATGAAAGACCTAAAA
>PVIR01019548.1:0-18793 GCA_004026965.1 Petromus typicus
GTGAGGACCGTCAGTGAGTCGCCAGGGCAGGCTGGCCATCTCTGGAGGCCACAGTGGTCAGAAGTGGATGCCTCACCGTGATACTTCACACCTCCCGCCATGCCTGATCTTCCTTCCATCATCGGAGCCATCCAGAGTGGATTCAAATTGTTGGGCTATCCTGTGTGCCAGTCTTTAAAGTGTTCTGTTTCCAGGATTGCCACAAACTCTCCCCTCAAGAGACCCAGATAGCTCTCCTACCCGTATATGTTGGTGTACCTAAAAAGAGCACCCATGGCCTGAAGCGTGTCTATGTGTTGTCCTTGAATGATACCTGTGGCCCTTAACTCTGCTCAGGGACATGAAAATACTAACAGCAAAAAACATGGTAACAGTGTATGTACAAACTTTTTGAGCATTTCAGATGAATTTCTGCACTCAATCCTCACGACAATCTTTTCAGAGAATTCTAGATTAATTCCAGTTTTTTTTTTTTTTTTTTTTTTTTGAGACAGGGTCTCGCTTTGTAGTCCAGGCTGGCCCTGAGCTCAGCCTCAAACTCATATCACAACAATCCTCCTGCCTCTGCCTCCCAAGTGCTGGGATTACAGGCATGAGCCACCATGCCTGGCACTGTGGTACGTGGTGCTGATTGCTGCTGGGCGTGAGTCTCCACACCCAGTATTGTGTGTGGTTGCCGGGGAATCGAACCTGGGCCCTTGCGCTTGCAAGACAGTCACCAGAACCACTGAGCTAACTCCCTGGGCCCATTAATTCCAGTTTTATAAATGAGTAAACAAGACAGGTTAGGTGACTTGCCTAAGGTCACACAGTGAGTCAATTGGAGGATGTAGCTGTCATTGAATCAAAGGTTCAGACCTCCCATCCCACCATCTCTTTGTGTGCCCTCCTTGCCCTGACTGGATGAAATACTGCAAGGAAGGATTCTTCCTCCAATACCTGGCTCCCCTAGTCATCTCTTCAGAGACCTTCGGGGCCACTCAAAGGTCTGTGCAGAGTGAACCCGCAGCCCCCTCTGCTGGCAGCTGCCTGTCACTGCATGTCCCGTCTGACCTTGAGTGGCCTCTGTAAATTGTGCCTCGGGCTGTGAGCCACAGAAACAGCTGCGGCTAACTTAAGAGAAAGGGTGGGAGCTGAGGCACCAGAGCAAAGCTGGGAAGGCGGGAGAGGCAGGGTGACATGTCAGGGGGCTAGCAGATCCCCCAAGGGCTCCAAGAAAGGGCTGACCAGTCAAGAAACTGTGACAGAGGAGAGGGGCGGGCCTCTGAGCCTCCACAGCGACAGACCGCAGGACTGTGTTCCTAGGGTACTTCTACCCACCTGATTCTGCTTTACTGATAAGACCTCTGTGTCTCTTCATTCAAAATTCCAGGCTCCATAGACACATCTAATTGTCCCAGCTTGAGCGGGGCTGGCCTCTGTACCCTTGATGTGCTCCTGGGTTCCCAATGGTCTTTGGAGGTTCAGAAGGCTGCCAGGCATGCCAAGCGTGTGTGTGTGTGTGTGTGTGTGTGTGTGTGTGTGTGTGTGTGTGTGTCTCCAAAGGATGGAAGGATGGGGGCATCACTGATCTTAGTGACTGGGCATCTCGGGCCTAGATAAAAGAGGGGGTTCCAGGGAGTAGCCATAGCAAACAAAAAAAAGTCAGCTAGGAAGTCACCACCCAGACCAAAGGTGTTGAATGACGCCTGTCATTGTCTCACGCATCCATACCCCAAACCAGAGCTGATCATTCTAATCGCATTTAGTTACTAAAATTCCATCCAAATAAGTTAAGTTTCTATTTCACAGTGACCCAGAACCTATCCAACGAAAAGCAACCTTAAGGCTTCAGGGGCTGAAGGCTGGAAAGAGCACTTACATACCCCATTCCTTGTGACTGTTTCTCTGGCAAAGGTTTTAGGGAGGAGGGAGAGAAGAAAAGTGGGTCACGTGGGTCCCCAGAGCGAGCCGAGGTAGGTAGCTTCCTGCGGGTCCTGCATGAGGAATCATATCAGTGGCTAGGTTTACAGGGCTCAAGCCTGGGGTAATATTCCCAATTGCAGTGCCGACCCATCAGTCTATCCTTGACCAGGTCTTGAAACCATTGTGCTATATCAAGACAGAGGCAGCTCGAAAAGTCCAGAGTTTCTAGGGTGAGTGCAGAATGGCTGGCTGGTGGGACATACTTGGGGGAAATAAGTATTTAGAAGGTCTTCAATATTTTAACAATCGGTGTGGCTGTTCTGGTATGTGCAGCTAACTTCAGGATTATCACCACAGACATCCTATTCTCTCTCTGTGTACTCACAGCCAGCAAGGAGATCCCCTCAGGCCCTGCCGAATAGATGCGCCATCCCAAGCCTCTGTCTGAGTCAGTGAAAGCACATTTTCTGCACGTCCCCAGTGGGCAGTGTGCCACGTTCCATGGTGAGAGTCCCAATAAGTCTACCACGGCTAATCTTATCTGTGGCTTACCTGTGGCTTTGAGATCAATGGCTACATTGTCCAAACCAGTAGCCACAGTCTACATGTGATTACTTAAATTTGAATTGGAAATTTTTTTTTAAGACAAGGTCTCATTTTGTAGTTCAGGCTGGTCCTGAGCTCAGCCATCCTCCTGCCTCTGCCTCCTGAGTGTTGGGATTACAGACATGGGCCCCCTTGCCTGGCATTATGGTATGTGGGACTGATTGCTGGTGGGTGTGAGTCACCATGCTTGGCATTGTTGTATATGGTTACTGGGGATCGAACTCAGGACTTTGAGCTTGTTAAGCAAGTGCAGGAACCACTGAGCTGTCGATATTAATCACATTGGTTAAGCCCTTGAATCCAGTCATCTCTGGCCCTGAATTGGAAAAAAACCTCTGAAATTCAGTCCCTCGTTTGCACTAGGTACATCTCTAGTACTTAGCTGGTAGCTATCATATTGGATAGGATGGAGTGAGAATATCTTTATCATTTCAGAAAGTTCCATTGGTCAGTGCTTGGGCCATAGTGTCTATTATACTTTGGGTTTTTAAAACTTCCCCTCAAAGGCCCATGTGTTCATGAATGGGGTTTTTGGAAAGTGATTAATTAGATCATGAGGAGCACCAACCACATCAATAAATAGATCAAGTCATCAAGTTTACAGCAGAATATACTGTTACAATATTCGTATTAGGTCTAGTTGGAGGAAGAGGGTCATGGGGACTGTATCTTTTTATTTGTCTATGTCAGATATTTCCTCACAGTGATAGACAGCTGACTAATAAATATTCTATCTTCTGTAAGTCTTAAGAATGGATCACTCAAGAGCTTGGCCTTGGGCTGGGGATTTAGCTCAGTGGCTCCAGAGCCTGCATTGCAAGCGCAAGGTCAGGAGTTCAGTCTCTGGTAAACAAACAAAAGTCGGTCTTTATTCTCTTTCTCGCTGGCATTGCTGCTTCATCTTCTAGTTGTCATCTCTGCTTCTCACCTCATCTCACCTGTGCATTGACACAGTGAGAGGGAGCAACGCGTCTGTTTGGTCAGCTGAGCTGTATAACTGGGAGATAAGTCACGCTTTCCTTCCTGAAACTACTTTCCTCTTCCTTTACAGTTGTGGTATTCCTCCTGTCTTGACCACTTTATAGAAATTTAGCTGTGGAGATAAGGAGATTGCTGGGCTAGTTCTGAAGTTGAGCAGGTATAGCAGAAAGGTGTCTGAGGCTATAGTCTTCAATGCCCTGAAGTTACAGTACCAGTCACTGCTATTCATTCTGCTATTTTCCTCCATATAACAAGAGGCAAGAAGCCTGTAAACTATATTTCTCAGGTTCCTTTCTCAATGGACTCCATTAGGTTATGAGGTTCACTAGAGTTTGGAAAGCAGAAGGGAAAAGCCTTTTTCCTCTCTCCAGCCAAAGGAGGAAGAGCAGCAAAAACAGCAGGGTAGGTGCAGAATTCTGCACTCGGCAACAGTGATGGGAGAAGGTACTGCAGAAGCCTTTTTACATGGCTCTTGTGAATTCTTGCTCCACCAGTGACAGCAGCAGCAGCAGCAGGTAACCTCAGACTTACAGCCTACAGCACTAGCAAGTGTGTGAGTTCTTGTCTCCTGTAGGACAGGAGCTATACTTTGCTCTCCATCTCTTCAAACAGTTCGTATCTGGTCTCTTGTATTATATCCGCTTTTTTGAAATACTAGAACAGTTGGGCTGGGGATTTAGCTCAGTAGTTCTGGCATCTGCCTGGAAAGCTCAAGGTCCTGAGTTCGATCCCCAGCACTTGGGATGCAGAGGCAGGGGGATTGCTGTGAGTTTGAGGCTGGCCTGGGCTACAGAGTGAGTTCAGGGCCAGCCTAAGCTACAAAGTGAGACCATGTCTCAAAAAAAAAAAAAAAAAAAAAAAAAAAAAAAAAAAAAAAAAAAAAAAAAAAAAAAAAAAAAAAAAAAAAAAAAGAACAGCTTTTGCTAGTTTTTCATACTAGAATATGAGAGGAAATGTGGTGTGCTACTTCTGGAGCAAAGCTTTTAGAAAGAAGCATTCCTCCGCCACTGTCCCTTTCACTGACTAGAGACCCTAGGAGATGGTATAACCACAATGGAGAAGGAAGCCAGGCCCCCAAATCTTCACAAGAGAACCACCCATTAATCTGACACAGACCCTAAACTATATGTAAACAGGAAGTAAACTTTTACTGCATTGAAATCATCATGTGTTTGGGTCTATTTGTTATAGATGCTTAGCTTCTGCCTACCTCAACAACAGTCATATATTTAGAGGAGTTTAGTGCTTCTCCATGCCAAGCACTCTACTGAATACTTTGTTCTCATTGAATTCTGACACAGCAGATAGTTTCTGTCAGTATTCCCATTTTCAGACTAGAAACTGAATTGCAAGGGGGTCTGGCAACAGGTCCCAGACTGTCTGACTGAAAGCCTGTGCACTTAGAGACTGTATCCTCTGCTTGTCTCCACTCTCTAGCTTCCCTTTTGGATTGGTCAGTAGAAGATACCAGTGGCAAAATGGCAGAGAGGAGCATGAGATCAAGGTAGTTTTTCTACTTCTACCAGGCTACCTGTTGGTAGTGGCTGTGTTCCTTTGGAAAGCTATGTCAGAGGTCAGCTGCTCGGTTCCCTTCCTGGATCCCTGAGACCTGCCTAGGTCGAGTGGCTTCCATTATCCCAGCTCTAGGGCTTTTGACCTTACTTTGGTGATATCTCTCAACTTGCCTCTACCTGTGTAAACAGCTCTCTCATTGACCTATCTTTGGTTATCCCTTTGAGTATCAACTGCTCACAGTCAACTCCCCAAGAGGACAGAATTTTTATGTCTTTGATGAAATTTAGGCAACTCTGTTCTTGCCACACAGCATAAGTCTTCCTCTTTCTTGGTAGGAGCACCTACCTTCTCTTCTCTACTTTTGCAGCTATAAGAAACAAACCCAAACACACAATAATTCCAGTGCAGTAGACGTTTATTTTCTGTTTACACACGCTTTAGGAGGGATTGATTTTACTTCCCCATTATAAGAGTAAACAAAGGACTCAACTCTTGCCATTCAGGGCCACATATCTCTCTGTCTTCAGCCATTAATTCTGAGGCTATCAAGGTCCCAAATCAGGCCACTGAGCCCCAGCCTAGTATTCTGGGTAGCAGGGAAAGAAAAGAACACTTCTTTTCTGTGGGACTCTGAACTGAAGGTATGTTGGCCTAGAGATGCCAGCAGATATTTTGCCTCTATGTAAATCCCAAGAAAGAAGCCAACACTCATGAGACTAAAGCCCTCAGAAGAAGTCGATATTAATCACTTTGGTTAAGCCCTTGAAGCCAGCCATCCTCAAAGTCCCTTCTACTGCTAGATTTTTTTCTTTCCATAAGCCATCACTTTCTCTTTTTGTCTAACCCATTATGAGCTATGCTTTCTGTCACAAGCAACTACAAGTGGCAACTGATATAGATATGTGTAAAATTCATGTATTTTTTGCAAGGAAATAGAAATTACCTCTGGATAATTTAAGGAATATTGGAAGATAGTGTGTGTGTGTGTGTGTGTGTGTGTGTGTGTGTGTGTGTGTGTGTGTGTGTTATGATTTAGATCTAGAATCTCCTTCTAAAATTTCATGTGAGCCAAATGTGGTGGTACACACCTGTGATCCTAGCACTCAGGGAGCTGAGACAGGAGGTTCTGAGTGAGTGAGCCCAGACTGAGATATGCAGTGAGTCTGAGGCAGGTCTAGGACACAGGGTGAGTTCAAAGCCAGTAGGAGTTACATAGTAATACTTTGTTTCAAAAAAACAAACAAAACAAAAATCCCGAAAAAGTCTCATGTGTTCTGAGATGGGGCTTGGGGGGAGTAATTGGCTCATGGGGCACTATACTCAGGGTAAATTAATCCAAATAATGACTTCATGAGGGACAGAGATTTAGCTCAAGTGGTACCTTCCATACACCACCTTGGAAGCATAATGGCCCGAGTTTGATCCCTGGTGCTGCCAAAAAATAAAAGCCAATGATGACTTCATAGCCAACAGGATTGGGAGATGACATATGGAGAACACAACTGTGGAGGGCATATCTCCCTCCCTGGTCTTCTCTCCTCTCCTGCTGCCATGAGGTGAGCAGCTTTCTTCCATCAGGCCTTTTGGCCATGATGTTGCTGCTTTGGAGCCCACTAGTCATGGACTGAACCCTCCGAACCCAGGAGCCAAAACAAACCTTTTGTCCTTTAAATTGCAGATGTCAGGAATTTCTTTCCAGCCGGGATAGTGACTACCAAGGGAAGTGATAGCTTACAAAACCAAAGGTAAAGCCATAAATGCAAGTCTGGAAAGGACAGGTACTAGAGTGGCCCCTGAAGATTCAGGTAGCCAGAATGAGTAAATAAATACTGCCATCAGTAGATAAATACTGCCCTAGAATAAACCAGTGCTACCATTAGGTTAACTGGAAGAGGGCACATTATTCAGCTTTAGTTAATATGTCCAAACCTTGTCCAAGGAAAAACAGGACATCTGGATTCAATTGATATTTCAATCATCAATACAGGCTGCACAACCTTTCACAGGCTACACAATCCCCTACAGGAAACTGTGTTCTTAGCACATTGTACATGTTAACTCACTTCAATAGTACTTGAAATAAGTACTATTATTGTTGTTCCTATCTTAGAGAGGAGGACACTGAGACACAGAGAAGTAAAGTGACTTGCCTGTAGTCACACATCTGTCCAAGCGGCAGAGCTGGAATGCAAACATAGACATCCTGGCTCAAATCCATACACCATACCTACTACTTATATGACTTCGCCAGTAAAAAGGGAAATAGAGGCAAGTTAGGCAAAAACACAAGGTTCCTTGTAGTTATCATTCAAGGGATTCAGAGTCACATCTGCTCTCCGTAACACTGTTTTAGCCAACACGTATTTATAGGCCAAGAAAAAAAAAAGACTTTAAGAACAAAATTCCAATCATACAGGATATATTACAAAAAAATCAACAACTGGGATCTCATCTTACTGAAAAGTTTTTGCACAGCAAAAGATACCACCAACAGAGTGAAGAGACAGCGCACAGCATGGGAAAAAGAATTGCTATTCCTCAGACAAAGGGCTAATATCTAGAATATATAAAGAACTCAACAAATCAGACCCCCAAATTTGAAGTCTCCAATGCAAAACCGGGCATCTGGAATGAACAGATACTTCTCAGATGATGTAGAAATGGCAAATAACAGATGAATAATGTTCAAAATCACTGGTCATTCCAGAGATGCAAATTAAAACAACACTGAGATTCCATCTCACTCCAGAATAGTTATTCTCAAGAAATTAGCCAATAACAAATTCTGATGGGGCTATGGGGGAAAGGAGCCTTCTCCATGGTTGGTGGGAGTGTGGACTGAACCAACTACGATGGAAATCAGTGTGGAGATTCCTCAGAAAACTAAAAGGGTTTTAGTTAAGAAGCTCCATTTGAAGTTTGAGCTATTCCTCTTATTGTTATCTTTCTAAAAGAATGAAAGCACCATACCACAGCACACTTATGTTTATAGCGGCACAGTTTGTAATAGCTAAATCTTGGAAACAATCCAAATGACCATCAGTAGATGAATGGATAAAGAAAATGTGGGGGTTTTAATATAATGAAGTATGACTCTTTCATACAGGATAAGCTTGTGACATTTCTAGCTAAAATGATGCACCTTGAGACCATACTCTTCAGTGAAATAAATCACATACACACATATTTAAATGTTGCATGGTTTCTTTGATGTGGCAAACTGAAAGGGTAAATAAGGACCAAAATGTATCATAGACGTTAGGAAGGTGGGAAAACAATGTTCAAATGGGAAAGGGAACAGGGAGTAGGGAGGAAAAAGAAAGGAAAGGAAAAGGAAAAAAAGAGAATATAAGGCAAAATGGAAACCAAACTTTTGTAAATGAGGAGGGGAAGAGGGGTTGAAGAGAGGGAGGGGAATAGAGAAGATTTGTTCCATATGGGTACAAATTCCCTATGATGTATATGGCCATTACATATATTTAAAATGTACCAATAAATTTTTTTTTAATTTTAAAGGATGAGAGACAGACAAACAGACACAGGGATTGATTTCTATTTTGGAAATTAACACCAAAAAAAATGTTCTGCTTATCACATAGGAGAAAGGGAAAGAATGAAACTCTGGTGATCTCGCTTCCAGCCACGAAGGAGACAGGGAACTATCTAGGGTCCAGGGGAATTCCAGCTGTCACTAGGCTGCACTAATCATGGCAGAGAAAAGCCAGGAAATCAGAGGCACTATCCATCATAAAGATACTCTCTAGACCACGGGACAGAGAAATGCTAGCGCTTGGTGAAACAGAATCAAGTTGGCTGCTGCTTTACTCTGCTGGGCTCAAGGTCCTCACTGGCCTTTAGGGGTCCTTGGCATGGCCACCTTGTCCTCCTCGCACCTTTCACATGGACTTCTCCATTGTACCTACAGCGAGTATTTTCCATGGTCCCCAAACATAAAGCAGGAGCCTCAAGCCCAGCCCTCAGCCTCGTCGTGCATGCTACCCCTTCCCAAGCACACAGGACAGCCGTTGGTTGAATGGCAGACCTAGACTGGAATCCCAGCTCTGTGACTGAGTAACAGTGGATAAACTGTCCAATCTCTTAGAACTCTGTCTTCTACCACGAATAAAGTAAAGATGCTACTGCTGAAACCCCCTTCCTAAGCACCAGTACAGCGGAACTGGCTGGGAAAATGTCACAATTCTTCCAAATGACCGGTAAGTAAATAATCATAGCATTTGACCCCCCACCAGACCAACCTCTCTCTCTCTCAGCCCTCTTTATCATGTAACGAAGGTGCTAATGCTCGGTGGAACAGTGAGCAAATAAGACCTTAATTAGCACAGAAGCCGATCTGAGTGGCTAGGTAGATATTTTTAATACCACCCCTGACTGATTGTTCTTGGAATTCGGTGAAATGATATAGTAGACGACGTGATAGAAGGTCGGGAACATGGCAGCAACTCAGGCAAGGTCAGCTGTTACTGCTTTAAACACCACACCCAAGGGGGCCAGCACCTCCGAGTCAGGGTTCATGAGCAGCACACGTGGGCTGTGACTGGCAATTTGGGACCAGTCAGGGCATCAAGATGATGCACGGGTAAGGCTTTGTGGGGAGTCCTGCCCAAAGGAAGTGGACAGTTCAGAGAGGCATGCCCTAGCCCCTCACAGATCAGGGGAGTGTGTCGCTCTTGTCATTACTGCCAGCTCTCCTGTGCTGCGGGATTCCTGTTCATCTGAAAGGGATTGTCTTGTTCATCTGAAACCAAGAAGCTGCGGCGGGACTTTGCTTTTCTGGGAAATCAGAAATGATTATTCCAACCCAAGGTGGCTTTCCTGAAGAGCTTATTGGATCTTAAAGAGAACCAGGATTGCACATTGTGTGGGCTCTGGAGCCAGATTGCCTGGGTTCAAATCCCAGCTCTCAGATTTCCTTGCTATCTGAACTTGGGCCAGTCACCTAGTTGCTGTGTGCCTCAATTTCCTTATCTGTTAATGGGAATAATAATAGCACCTGCCTCATAGAGTTCTTCCAGGAAACAAATTAAGTAATACATACATATTAGTTCCTCTCTATACTTGAGGATATGTTCCAAGATGTCCAGTAGATTTCTAAACTGTAGACAATACTGAGCCCTATCACTGAATGCCTGTTTCATTTTAACTGAACTGCGATTTTTGACTTGAGGCATTAAAGCGCAACTGGCACACATTTCCACACATTACTTTTTTCTTCTTCACAATGTCATGGCTAGAACAATTGTTCTTATTGTAGCTCTTAAGATTGAGCATACATGTTTTTCCCTTCATTTTAAATCAAGAACTCTCACATTTTTGCTTTAAAAAAAAAAAGAAGAAGAAGAAGCCTCTTGTGGCTTCTCTTTGGCATACACAAACTGTCAGCATCGCCGCTCTGATTGTGCCTACTAGTGAGTAAGATAAGGGTTACTTGAACACAAGCCCTACTCAGGACTAACGGGCAGGTAGCGTATACAGCACGGATACACTGGACAAAAGGATGACTCTGGTCCAGCCAGGATGAAGGGATGGAGAAGAAGGCATGAGATTTCATCACGCTCCTGAAAATAACACACAATTTTAAACTTAGGAATAGTCTCTTTCTGGCATTTTTCCATCGAATATTTTTGGACAATGGCTCCTCCAGGTAACTGAAATCACAAATAAAAGAGAACGGCTGTGAAGTGCTCAAAAGGCACATGGCTCAGAGTGAGCTCTTGATATATGTCGGCTATTGTTAATGGCTCGAGTGTTAGTGGAGCTGTCAGATTCGTGCTCACACAATTTGGTCCTACTTGACATTTTCTTCATCTTCCTGAAGTTCTTGCCCTGTTCCATGGGCTCTCCCGGGAGGGTTCTCACATTTACAGACTGGGAGGCCCAGAGTTAGCAAGATCTTGCTCATGGTCATGTGCAGACTCACTGGCAAGAGTAGGGCTCCATTTTAGGGAGTTGGATACCATTTCCAGCAGCTCATGCTCCTTCCTCCCACTTCTTTGCTTGGATAATGGTCAATTTATGCAGCACACAGCATATTTCGTGCCCATTTGTGGGCGCCATGGGCCCAGGGCTAAGAAAGCGCCCGGGAGGTGAGTTTCTGGGACCAGCCCCAGAAGTCTCACCTCGGCGGTGACATCCGAGTCCCCATCTCCCTCCCGCCCCGCCCATCTCTACTTTGGCTCCTCGGACGGAAGCCCAGCCTCCTCACTGCGCTCTTCTCCATTCCCTAGCCCACTCGACCAATCCCTGGGCGCCCCGCCCCTACTGTTGATGGATCTGTACAAGCCCCTCCCTTGCACGTGGCCGGGCCCAGGGATAGCTGCTCCCCTTCGCCCCCATTCTGGCATAGAAGCATTGCTTTCCTTTTCCACGCCTTGGGTTGGGAGCTCCCAGAGGTCTGCGCAGTCCAGGCTGCCAGGCTGGGCTTTGGGGAGACCCCCAAATGCAAGGAGGAGGTGTTCTCAGGCCTGAAACCTTCCAGACCCGCTCAGTGTAAACCACCTTGGGTTTGTGTCAACATCCGAGGCCGGAGTCTGGCGGCGGCTGGGGATCGGCTCCCTCCGCTCGACGGGAACATGGGCGGGTGGGGTGCATGGGGTAGGTGGAAAGTCCTTCTGGGGGAGAGCCCGAGAGGTCTTGATCCTCGAGAGATAAGGATGGGGCGTATCTCGGAAGGGATCAGAATTAAGGGCTGGAGGGAGACAGGATAGAGATGGATGTCTGAACAGCGCGCCCTCCACGCACCGTGAGCTATGCCACCGTGAGGGGCGGTGGGGGCCAGTGTTGCCAAGGCCTGAGCTACTAACCACCCCTCCCCCACTCTGGCGTTCGGCTGCTCCTCTTTGTCTCCCTCCAATATCGAATAGGACTATTGGGGGGAGGGTCTCATCTTATGAGTCAAACCCTTTACCACCCCCACCACCGCTGGGGCTCAGGAAGAGAAACCTCAGAGATTTGGCTGTGGTTCTCCCGTTTCCATAGCAACGGTGCGGTTGTTTTGGCGAATCCACTTCAATCGTGGATATTTTTCACTCTAGACTGCTCCCCGAGTCTGAGCCTCAGGACTGGGGTACAGGTAGGGTAAAAATCTTTCCCCCACCCTGGCCACTCAGGGAAGGTCAGCGCTGGCTGGCAGGGCGCGCTCCCGTAGCCAGTCCCCCCTTCCTACCCCATCCACCTGGAGCCCCGCCTGCCACTCGGCCCCAGCAGAGCCAATCAACGTTCATGTAGCCCGGGGTGGGGCGGGACCTATGCAAATCGTGTGGACTCCGAGAGGCACACAGTGATCCAAGAGCTGGGAGGCGGCTCCAACACGGACCTTGGAGAGCCCGGCAGCTCGCCCGCGAGGCAGCCTTGTCCTCGCTGTCCGCCCGCGGAGGCTCGGAGCCATCCAGACCGGCAAGCGGCCTCAGGTAATTCGGTGGGGCCAGGTCCTCCGGGTCACCCCGCTGGGCTGAGGCCCTGGGTCCTTCTTCCTCCACTTTTCCTTCCTATCCTCTTCTCCTGCCCCCTGATCCGCGTCGCTGACCTCGGGTCCACCAAAGGCGGCGGCATCTGGAGATCCGTCCCTCGTGGCCCCTGCCCAGGGGCGGGATCTCCTCCTCAGGCTGATCCTCGAGTCCAGGGAAGGAAGCAAAGTCGCTTCCTTACTCCTAGATCGGGGGTGACAACCATTGCTCAGCCCCCAGCGCGGGGGCGCGCGCGCACACTCACACACACACACACACACACACACACACACACACACACGAACATAAACGTACCTGGGGATGGGATGTGGTGGTGCTAGAGGGGGCACAAGTCACCCTCCCTCCTCCTTCCTTGGAGATGAGTTGCTTGCCTAGCTCGGCCAACTTCCCACCTCCAGAGAGCCCCCACCCACACAGCAGTCTATGCTCCTCACACACCCAGGCACGGCCCCCACCTCTGCAGAGAGCGCACCCCCTGCTCACATAGTCTCCACTTCCCCTTGTAAAACTGACCAGCTCACAGCACACCTGAGGGAGCAAAGAAGGGACCCCACCCCCATATCCTCCTGGCAGACATTCTCAGCAGTGCCACCTCTGGGGACTCCCAGTACTAGGCAGAGGCCCCATTTTTGCCTCTTTATCCTGGTCAGAGAATGAGGGAGGGACACCCCTGTTTCCAGGGAACACTCATACTCCATTAGTGTCCCCGGACATCAGTGGAGTCCAGGGACTCCAGCCTCCACACTTTCTCTTCTTGTTTCCCTCACAGCCCAAGTGCAAAGTCCCCTCACCCCACCTCCCAAATATCTTTCTAATCCTGCCATTCTGGCAGTGTCTGTCTGTCTGTCTGTCTCTGTCTGTCTGTCTGTCTCTCTCTCCTTCTTCCTACTGTCCCACAGGGACCATGCTGAAGCTCCATGTGGACCGTGTGGCACTTTTCCTTCAGGTGGCTTGGACTTGGGAGGCAGAAGAGTTGAGTGGAAATCTTGCCTTTGTCCCAGTGGCCAAGTCACTTTTCTCTCTGATCTTCTGTGATATAGGCAAGAGGAGAGGAAAGAGGATGAATTTGTTGAAATGATCTTGCACAGCTTTCCAACACTGACATACTCTAGTGTATGACTAATTTGGGAAAGCAGGGCCCTGATCCAGTAGAACATTTCCGAGTAGAGGCCTAGGGGCTTACTTGGGTCAGGGTGCAGTCACCCCCTCCTGTACATCTTTCCTCCTCTTTCTTTTAGGAGTCTCTCCTGCACCACCAGCCCACCTCTGGTATGGACATCTCCATATATCTCCTTAAAAAGCAGAGGTAGATCTTGTTGCTACTGCTATTGCTGCTGCTTGGAGAATAGCAAAAGGGAGGAAAGAGAAAATCTCCTGGCCAGAGAGCTGTTGTCACCATGGCAACCGCCTCAGCACCAGCTCCTCCGAGGCTGGGCGAGGGTGTGGGATTATTGCCTCCTTCAGTCCCTCCCAATCTCACTGCCACTTCTCCATGCGATGCCTTCAACCCTCAGTGCTGTCAGAGAAGCCTGTGGCCATAGAGGGGCAGTGCTTTGTGCCTGAGGCTGAGCCAATGACTTCTTAGGTGGAGGACAGCTCTTTGGAGGCTACAGCTCCCACAGAACATGCGCCCAGCTAGGTTCTGGCCTTTGATTTGCTGCAAATGGGCTCTAGTTGACCTTGGGCGAACCCTTTCTTTCCCTGGCTCTGAGTTCCCTGTCTGCAAGAGGTGCACTAGAAAGAAAGCATAGATAAACAAAACAGGCTGACATAGTTCCAAGGAGGAAAAGGAGCCCTGGTCCTCTCTCATAATCTACTCAGAGACAGCCATTGGATGTGGCTGAGCCCTGGGCTCTTCCTTCACGTCCTTGCAGTGAGCTCTGTGCAAACGCACAGGGCAAGGCCGGGGCCTGGGGAGTGACAGCTGCACAAGAGCCAACTCGAGAACAATGGGAAAAGCACTAATCTCACTGTCCAAGCTGCTTAAAAGTGTTCTGGATCCTACTAGGAGAGGATAAACCCTTCACCACTGAACAAGAGACCCCAGAGAACTTTTCTTGGCTCAGGCAGAGGTTGAATGCAAAGGCCTCTCCTGAAACCTAGAGCACCAGATGAGGGCCAGAGGCCTATGTGGTTGTGGGGTTCCACTCCTCTGCCGCACATGGCCTACTCATGCCCAGAGCTGCTGCTGGCCACTGCCCAGGCTTGAAAAGGCTGGTCATAAGGAAGTAGGTTTCAGCCAGGCCCTCAAGGCTAAATGCAGTGTGTTGGCCCAGAAAAGAAGAGAGGAGGATGGGAGTGAGGAAACTAGCTAAGCAGGTAGAAGATGCAGGTTCTGGTAGAATAACGGGGAGCAGTGGAAGGTGAGGCTACCAGTAGGACACTCTGAGCATAGTTTCTAGAAAATTCTGAGTTCCAGAGGGCTCAAGACCATGGTTATCTATATCCTACGTTGTAATCTCTACAGGATGGGGAGAGGCATTCTATGGGCACAGGGGAGTCAGAAGGAAGGCAGATGGGCCTCAGGCTTCGGATTGGGCCTGGCCTTGCAAGCAGAGCCCCAGGTAGATCTGAGCCCCATAGCTATGCCTCTGGCTATAGACATAGTGAAGATTCCAGGAGTGTTTCAAAAGAAGAAACCACAGACTTAATGGCAAGTTGGACCTGGGTAAAAGGGAGAGAGGAGCTCTAAAGTAGCTTACAGATCATGTTTCCACCAAAACCCTGGGATAAGGGAGAGACAAGGGACAACAGAGCCAGACAGGTTGTCTCAGGGTGAGGGTGAGTCTGCTGTAGATACGGTTACTCCAGTACTGGTGGCACCAGCACCAGGGTGGATATTTCTGGATATCAGAGATCATGGCCTGGAGGTCAGAGAAGATGATCCCCTGGAGGCCAAAAGGGAGATCAGAGCTGATTTTCCCAGAAGACAAATAGAGGTGGAGAAGGTCTGTAGGGAACCAGCAGAGCCATGATGTGGAGAGGGTGACCCAGGCAGGTGGCAAGGGTTCAGCCTGGGTGCTGATGTGCTGGGTAACCCTGAACCAGCGTGCTCCTCTTCCTCAGTTTCACTTCTCACCAACATAAGGGATGACCTCAAAGGGTCAGCTATGACCTCTGACTGAATAAGCAGTAAAGAAGCTGAGAAGAAATGGAGGAGGAAGCCTGGGCCTCCCTGAATATGGGACCAAGTAGGGACAGAAAGAAAGCACAATTATGGAGAAGGCAGCACAGGGCAGGAAGGCCACACACAGACACCACGACACATGCAGAGACATGTGCGCCCTGACAGATTTGCCGTCTCATACATCGACACCCTCCCACACAGACCCGTCCCTCACGCAGACACTCAGGCACAGCGTGACAAAAGACACGGGGAGCAGCCCTGCCTCCCCCAGCGCACATCTCTGCTTCTGGTTCTCCAGCTTCCTTCCCGGTACCCTGAACCTTTGAACCTGAGGAGGGGGCCCCTGAGGACCCTGCCTCCTTCTGCCCCTGGGTTTCCCAGGGGTACCTTTGACTCGGACAGCATCTTGGACTCCACAGCCCAGGCTCCTGACGATGGCATAGCTCCCCTCCCCCTAGCTCTCCCCAGTGGGATGCCTCATCCTCTGGGGGTGGTAGGTGAGGAAAGATGTTGCCATTTTGCTGTTTTTTGATGTTCCTCATGGTCCAGTGGAGGAACATGAGGCCCAGATATCTTATAACTAACTTGAGCTTGCCCAGCAAAAGGATGGGAGCGTGAAAGTGTCCAGCCACAGATCTGCTGCCTCAGCGCACTCAGCAGTAAGGATTAGAGACCACAGTGGCACGGGTGGCTGTAGAAGTGGAATTCTGTTTGCCAAAGTATCATGAGGACAGTTCATCATAGTGAGATCTTGGCCCCTATAAAGAAACTCTAAGCAGGTGAATGGCTGTATCGAGGAAACCCAGGCTTTGTGATGGCCGTGGTGCCCAGTCAGAACTGTCCACTCAGCCTTAGGTCATGGTCAGGCTCCGGGCTGCAGGCTGACTGACCAGCTCCCAACCTGCTTCCCAGCAACAACCTCTCTATCCATTCAGCCCCAGATCTGAGTATCTGCCTCAACTCTTCTCCTACTCGTAGCCCAGCGTCCAATGAGTCACCCAGGCCTGTCCTGGGATTGATGTCCAGCCATTTCCAGCCATTTCTCTCTATAGTCCCTGAACTGGCATGATCATTGGTCACCAAGTTTGGTGTGACAGCTTCCTCCCTGCTCCCCCTCATCCAGGTTAACTCCCTACACTTGTGTTCTCTCTGAGTCCCAGCACAGGACGAGGACCTGGCGCAGTGCATGCTTCAAAGCCCTTGCTTAAACCCCCCCGATTCTAGTGGCTGTAGGTAAAGTCCAAACTCCTGGGCTTGGACTGAAGGCTCTTCGTGGGCAGCCATCCACCTCTTTGGCCCAGATATGAGTCCTGCAGGTTGGTTTGTGTTGATTTTGTCTCCACATCCAGCTCAAGGCCTACCACATCGTTAGCCTCAATAAACACTCAGAAGATGAAGGGGTCAATCAAAAGCAGAATGTGGGCCAGGGATTTAGCTCAGTGGTTCTGGCAACTGCCTGACAAGCGCAAGGTCCCGAGTTGGATCCCCAGTACCCCATACCTCACAGTGCTGGCCGTGGTGGCTCACACCTGTAATCCCAGCACTTGGGAGGCAGAGGCAGGAGGATTGCCAAGAGTTTGAGGCTAGCCTGGGCTACATGGTGAGTTCAAGGCCAACCTGAGCTACAAAATGAGACCCTGTCTCAAAAAACTATTAAAAAAAAAAAGAAGAAGAAAGAAAGAAAGCAGAATGTAATCAGAGGAAGGAGGGAAGGAAGCTCCAGCTGGAGAGGCTAGAAAAGTATTGAAAAGGAATTTGGGAGGCAGCATCAGGAAGACACTGAAGGAACCAGGCTCCATTCTAACAGGAGAGCGGCCTGCCGGGAGGGAGGGGCTGCATGCAGAGAGCCCTGAACAGCAGAAAGAGGATTTAAACTCTGCGATGGGTGTGGGGAGCTGTGGAAGGTGGAAGAGGAGAGGAGAGGATGAGGTCTTGGAGGGCCAGCAGGAAGCCTGAAAGGCTGGAGAGCCTCAGGCCTGGAGGGGTCTTCTTGGGTGCACAGGACGTTGGGTGAGGAGAAGCTGTGCCGCTATGGCAGGGTATGTGTCGGGGGTGTGCTTCGTGCAGAGCCCGAGGGCTGGGGCATGTACCAGGGAAGGTGGGCTCCCCATGGGAAGGCCTCAGTGAAGGACAGAACCCTGTGGTGTCCCCATGGGGCCTGTTGCTGAGTTTGGCCAGAGAAGGGGACCCTGTGAAGGAGCCAGGCTCCTGGTGGAAGGTGTACAGACAAGGAGCTGGGGTTGGAGTCGGTTAAGGCAAGGGGTCCCCTGTCTTCCAGGCCTTGCCATGGGGAAGACCAACAGCAAGCTGGCCCCCGAGGTGCTGGAGGACTTGGTACAGAACACAGAGTTCAGCGAGCAGGAGCTGAAGCAGTGGTACAAGGGCTTCCTGAAGGACTGCCCCAGCGGCATCCTCAATCTCGAGGAATTCCAGCAGCTCTACATCAAGGTGGGCACCGGTGGTTTCTGAGGGGGCCAGGGAGGTGGGACAGGCACCTGCGAGGGCGGGGAAGGTGGAAGGGTGAGGCTCACGTGTGCCCCCGCACCTGGCTTTAGTTCTTCCCCTACGGTGACGCTTCCAAGTTCGCGCAGCACGCCTTCCGGACCTTCGACAAGAACGGCGACGGCACCATCGACTTCCGGGAGTTCATCTGCGCGCTATCGGTTACCTCTCGGGGCAGCTTCGAGCAGAAGCTCAACTGGGCCTTTGAGATGTACGACCTGGACGGCGATGGGCGCATCACGCGCCTGGAGATGTTGGAGATTATTGAGGTGCGCGGGGAAGGGGCCTGGGGCAGGAGCTTTCCCCTCCCAGGGTCCAACAACCCACTGAGAGCCTCTGGCTAATTATTTTTCCTAAGGGGTAAATACTGGGAAGGCCCATTGTACACACCAGGAAAGGGTAGCAAGTGGAGGTTTGTGATACCAATCAAGGGCGTCTGACTTCACGAGCCTAAGGTTTTTGTTATTAGTGTTGTTTTGTTCTGTTGTATTCTGTTTTGTTTTATTTTTTGTTTTTTGAGATAAGGTCTTGCTTTATAGTCCGGATGGGCCTTGAACTCACAGAGATTCTCCTGCCTCAACCTTCCAAGTGCTGGGACTACAGGCAGATACCACTGTGCTCAGCTCAGAGTTTACATTCTTTTTTTTTTGTAGGTTTTTTGAAACAGGGTCTC
>PVIR01019548.1:18893-31260 GCA_004026965.1 Petromus typicus
GCCCTGAGCTCAGCCTCCAACTCACATCACAATCCTCCTGCCTCTGCCTCCCGAGTGCTGGGATTACAGGCGTGAGCCACCACGCCCGGCACTGTGGTATGTGGTACTGGTTGCTGCTGGGTGTGGGTCTCCACACCCAGTATTGTTATGTGGTTACCAGGGAATCGAACCCGGGCCCTTGCGCTTGCAAGACAGGTGCTGGAACCACTGAGCTAACTCCCCGGCCCCAGAGTTTCCATTCTTAACTCATTAATTTTTAGTTAGTTTGTTTGTTTCTTTCTTTCTTTGTTTGTTTTTTTTTTTTTTTAGACAAGGTCTCTATTTGTAGATCAGGCTGGCCCCGAACTCACTAAGTTGCCCAGGTTAGCCTCAAACTCACAGCAATCTTCCTGCTTTCCAAGTGCTGGGATTACAGGCATGAGCCACCACGCCCAGCAACTCCCCAGCAACTCATTCATTCTTTAGGCTAATAAGTTTTGAGTGTTTGTCGTGTGCCCTGTACTATTCAAAATTCCCGATTTCTGGCAGACGTGGTGGTGCACTCCTGGAGTGCCAGCACTTGAGAGGCTGAGGCAAGAGGATCTCTTTGAGTTCAAGACCACCTTGAACTACATAATGAGACCTTGTCTCAAAAAACACACAAACAACAATAACAAACACCTCCCCCGCAAAAGAAGGCAAAGTTTCTGCTTTCAGGAGGATTCCTTCTAGTGAGAAATTAAAAATAAGCTCATGCCATATCCATGCCATGTTCATCAGTGCTGTGAAGAGGAGTAGTAGAGATAGGAGTTTGGTTTTGTATAAGGTGAAGAATGTGCAGTAGCTTGAACTAGGCCAGGTGCTAACCCAGTGTCTGAGCAAGGGGACCAGCAAGTGGAGGTGAGATGGAGTTTGCAAGGCTCAAGGAGGAGAGAAAGGAGTAAAGGGAAGAGTGACAGGAAGGTGGTCTTGTAGGGAGCAGGCGCCTAGTGCTCAGCCTCTCAGACGGGTAGAAGCTTCGAGTTTGTTCTGAGTGTGGCGAGCACAGAGGGGAAGGTGGCAGCGGACGTGCCGTGACCACAGACGGCGCTGCCAGGGCTGCCGGGCCAATCGGGGAGAGGCTGTGGTGTGGTAGAAAGTGGGCGGGGACAAGGTCCCTCGGGAAATCAAGGCTGACAAGGTCGGCTGGAGGATTGGCTGCTGAGTGTGAGGAGGAGGGGCCTCAAGAATGGCGTCTGGGGGGCCGGGGAGTTAGCTCAGTGGTTCCAGCGCCTGTCTTGCAGGCGCAAGGACCCGGGTTCGATTCCCCGGTAACCACATAACAGTACTGGGTGTGGAGACTCACACCCAGCAGCAACCAGTACCACATACCACAGTGCCGGGCGTGGTGGCTCACGCCTGTAATCCCAGCACTCGGGAGGCAGAGGCAGGAGGATTGTGATGTGAGTTGGAGGCTGAGCTCAGGGCCAGCCTGAACCACAAAGCGAGACCCTGTCTCAACAAACCTAAAAAAAAAAAAAAAAAGATTAAAATAAAAACAGAAAAAAAAATGTCATTAAAAAAAAAAAAAAAGAATGGCGTCTGGGGTTTGAACAACGACTGGCAGAAAGGAGGTGCTGGTTACTGAGGTGGCGGGAGGAGGCGCGGGCTGGAATGAAGAGTTGCGTTTGGAACGTGATTGGTTTGAGGTGCTAACTCAATATCCTGTCTTCATGGCCAACTATCACCTTCCCGGATCCTCACTATCCTCTAGTATTCCTGCCCACCCACAGCCCCCTTTGTTCACCCGTCCTTCCTGCCTTTTGGGGTGTTCACACTGTCCTCACTCCCACCCTAGGCCATCTACAAGATGGTGGGCACTGTGATTATGATGCGTATGAATCAGGACGGGCTCACACCCCAGCAGCGTGTGGACAAGATCTTCAAGAAGATGGACCAGGATAAAGATGACCAGATTACACTGGAAGAGTTCAAGGAGGCGGCCAAGAGTGACCCATCCATTGTGTTGCTGCTGCAGTGTGACATGCAGAAGTAGAGCTGGTGAGGGGCAGGGCCCCTGGCCAGGAGGGGCGTGGCCACCTCCCAACCTGATGAGCTCTCTGGCTGGCCCTTCCCCGGGGGAGGGACACTCTAGCCTCAGTCTCTAGTCCACCCACTCCACTGCCCAAGCCCTTCCTCCCTCGGTCAAGTTCCCTGACCACTGCTTCACCCTGTAACAGAGAAAGGGGTAGCCCCACCCCCAGCCTTGGCCCAGACCAAATCCTTTGGCCATAGGGGAGTTGGCATTTTCCCTAAAAGGCAGGGTTAAGGAGGAGGACTCGGAGTTCTGCTTTGAAATCCTATTGTTCCTGGGATTATACTTTATGGAATGGGGTCTCTCAGGCCCCAAAGAGTCAAATTGAGTCTGTCCTGTCCTAAGGACTCAGATCCCTTAAAGGTGGTCTCTGCCCCGCCCCCTCAACTCTACCTGGCCTCTCTGGCCCACAGCTTTTGGAGCGTTCATTCAGTCCTTTCTTCCGCTACCTTTTGTTGAACACTTATTTAATGACACGCACCTTCAGGTGCTAAGAATATGGTAGTTTACAAGACATATTCCGTGTCCTCTGGAAGCTCATAAAAGGGCCACTTCCGGTGGTCAGGGTCTTGAAGAGAATGTTGAGCCCAGCTGAGAAGGGGGCGGAAGGCTGCCTGGTTTGAGAGGAGCTACTGTATCTTCCAGCTAGCGCCACCCAGATGAAAAGCACTGGGACGTTTGGGAGCCATGGGAGTGGAGGTTTTAAGAAAGATGAAAATCTATGTATACTTATTTTTTTAGTCCCCTTTAAAAGAACTCAAATCATTTTATTAAGTTAGAATATTAAATATACTCTATATTACTTGGTTTCTTATAAAAAGATGAAATGAATATAGGAAATGCTAATTTTTCCAGGGGGAAAAGTGAGGTAAAGGGGAGGAAATATTACCAGATTTAAGAGATAACCCTTTGGGGAGTTATCAGGCTGAGTCCTGAGCTGTCACTATCTGCAGTTTTTGCTGCTTCTTTTTATTACCTTTTCCCATTCAACAAGTGAGTCGACTGCACACTTTGGGTGCTGACTTCAGACACAGAAACAACAAGGTTTACGGGGTGAGGCAAGTGTGTGTCCCTCACTTTGGAGGTTTCTTTCTGAGTTTGCTTTGGTTTGGGGGATGGGCTTGTTCTTTCCTTGCCTCTGGTACAGAAGGAGCTAGAAGAAAGCGACTCCCTGGCTGTTGATTAGGCTCCTAGGCTGTATTCACAGGTCAAATGCCTAACACTGTGCTGGGCAAGCTCCATTTGAAAGGCTTCTTCCAACGCCGGTCCTGGACCTCCTCCGTAATACATCACCTTCCTAGTGCCCTGGCTTTGCTTCCTAGTTTCGAATCTGTGAGCTACACAGCTGCATGCTTTGACTGCCCCCCAAATTCATCTTGCTTCTCCATCAAGTCATTCCCTTCATTTTCTTCTGTACTTGTAACCAGAAATTAGCTTTAATGTGCAATGACAGTTGACTTCCTGTTAAACTGCTGGTGAAAACAGTCTATGCACGAGGATGTCCACCCAGGTGGGGGAAGGGAATGGCTGCAGAGCCAGAGGGTGCAGTGGTGGGAAGCACCTCTGTGGGAAAGAGATGCAGCTTGTCCCTGACTCCAGGAGCTCACCTGATGCTGACTCTGCAGTACAACCCTGGGTGTGATGAAATGTGCTCCCAAGCTCTACTGGATCTGCCTTCTTGTGACCTTTGGAGGTAGCAGGGTCACTGGGCTGCCACCCTCTGCCTATCCTGCCCTATGACCAAACAACCTGGTGAGGCTGGAGAATTCACACCCAGGCAGTAGCTAGCAGGGATTTATCTACTAATCCCTCAGAGGTTGTTCTGTCCATCTCGGGAGCTGGTCATTAGCTGTGTCTTGTGCTTGTCTGTCAGCAGCACAGCCTGACTGAGCTGAGACCTGAGTCTTTCAGTGGGAGGCTTTTTGTTAAAGGAGGTTCCTGCCCCCCAATAGGTTGAATCAAGCCAAACTCCCACTCGGTTTTCAAAGGCTTGCTCTCCTCCGCGTCTCATTCAGTCCTCAAAGCCCGAGAGACAGGCATTTTCGTTTCCTGTCTCCAGACTCGGAGGCTGCAATTGAGAGAAGGGGGGTCCCTGGTGCAAGGGCACATAGTCAGGAAGCCATGCCAAGACTTGGACTTACGGCTCCTTGAGAGGAGTCTTCACTCCTCTGCTCATTTCTTGTCTGATTAGTGTAGAGGTCAGCGGTAGGTTGAGCCAAGTTGGCTTTTGTCTTTTATAAGCTTCCTGCTAAGAAGTTCCTGAAGCTATGGTCATCCAAAAAGGGATGAGGCTCAGAGTACCCTATATTCTCCAGCGCCCTGTGTTTGGCTTTGGCATGGCTCTGCTTCTGGACCAATGCTGACCATAAAAACCTTGGACCCAGAGCCCTAGAAGCATCTTGCATTATCTCTAACAATCATTTTCTTCCCTTAGAAAATGATTTTTGGCTTTTTCCAAGTTGGTAAGCAGTCCTACTCGGGAGAGCATGATCCATCTCTCCAGGATTCTGGACACATACCCACCATGGGTGATATTTGGTGGGCAAGGGTTTGCAGACAGCCCCACAGAATGAACCCAGAAGAGGCCATGCTGAGACCATCTCGCTGATGGGGGAGACGCAGGCAGGCCAAGCCACGCTCCTACATTCTTTTGGGTGTCACAGGACTGTGTACCCAGGCACCAGTGTGGGCCCCAGCCCCGCCTTGAGAAGAGAGACAGGTCTCCCATCCCAGCCCAGGGCAGAGAGACTTGGCATCAGGCAGAGATTTATGGATGACTTGCACAGACACAAAAATAATCAGACGGTTAAGTCATCGATATAGCCAAAGTCTCCTCTGAAAGTTCATATCTTCTTACAGCCCTCTGAGTTATGAATTCCAGAATCGACCTTATCACGTACCCTGTCCTCAATTCATCTTTTTGGATTAATAGACAGGTCTCTTGATTCATATCTCTAAAAATCATGAGCAAAGGCTCCTCCGAGGACCATGCCAGTCCTCAGAGCTGTAGTCAAGATTATTTAACTTGCCCTTGGGTCAGAAGTTCCGAAAAAAAGTAAGTTCACAAACAAAAGCACCAGATCCTTTCTTTTTCCTGGCAATGGCAGGGTCTCGAGAGATGGAAACTATCCCGCTGCAGAGAGAGAAGCTAGTATGGGGTGGAAAGAGAATATGGCAAGAAGCTGGTGTCTCTAGGCAGGGCAGCAAGCTGACCTCGTAAATATTTTTACATAAAAAGTTTATTTAAACAACAAATACTTCCTGAAGATCCACCCTGGGTGAGGCTTTGTGTTGATTTTAGAGATCACTATAGGGACAAGAATTCATTTCTTACATATTTTATTCATCATTCTTGAGAAAGGAGATAATTCAAATCTTCCATTTAAAAGTTTTAGAAAACTATTGAATTTTCTTTCTGAATATTTCAAGGTTTTCTTTATACCTTCGCCAGAGTGTGGGAGGCAGGACAGGGCGGCCAGCTGTGGCCCTTTCTGCTAGGCACAGGCCAACCAGGCCCAGGGCATTTGAGGAAGCAGCAAAATGCGGCCTGGGGGAGCAGAGGGGCTGCGTGGCAGGGGGGACCCCAACTCACCACGAGCTCCCCAGTGTCACCCCATCGACTGAGTGAGGATGGGCCCTTTCTGGCTGCGTCCACAGTGACTGTCATCACTGTCCACCCCTGTGCCATGTGGTGTGTGTGTTTCCCGCTGACAATGAATAAAAGATGTGACCGTGCTGAGGCCTTTGGCTCATCCTCGGGGTTGGACCAGGGATGGGGCGAGCGAAGTCCAGTGGGCACACCAAAGGGATCTCCTTGGGGCCAAGTTCTGGTACAGGAACCCACTTGGGTCAAAGAAAAGGGAGCGGATCGCATGGGCCCTGGAGGTGGAAAATTAAGAGCAGTTGGGTCTCGGGAGACTGGAACTGGCCCTCACCTCGGCCCAGGGCTCCTCTCACAGGCCGGCTCTGCACCTGCGCTCTCTTCGGAGGCTCCGCAGCCTCCCTTGGCTTCCTCTCCACTCTGCGTCAAGACTTAGCAGTGGCCGACAGTCTCACCCTTTGTCTCTCAGTGCTGGTTCTCAAGCCAAATGATCTACTTGGGTCAGTTAGCTTTTGGGGGGACCCCAGGTCAGGCATTTCCCTTGATCCGGTCGTCTGAGCTAGCCCTGCATGGAGCACTTCCCCCCAAAGGGTGCTAATGGCAGCAATCACAGGACTTAGTTTTTCCTCTCTGTCCAGTGGAAAGTCTCACAAAAGCCCAACGAAGGGGTTCGTGGACTAAGAGGCAGAGCCACACTTAGTTCATATGCAGTCCTTTGTACAAATTAAGGAAAGGTACGGCGGGTATAGTGACACACTCCTATAATCCTAGCCCCTTGGGAGGCTCACACAGGAGAATCACAAGTTTAAGTCCAGCCTGGGCAACCTAGCAATTTTGTTTCAAATAAATATTTACAAAAAGGGTTGTGGATATAGGTCAGTGTGAAGACCCTAGTTTCAATCCCTGGTAGCAGAAAGAAGGAGGACAGGAGAGGGAAGGAAGAGGGAGAAGGTGGAGGAGGGAAAAAAAGGGCGACGCTTTTGGAGTGGCAGCAGCCCTGTAAGTATGCAGTTAGGCAGCAGGTGGCGCCTTTGGGCTATTTAGAAAAACACACCCCTGTTTCTGTGTACATGCAGCCCTGTTGCGCCAAGGAAGCTCAGCACATGCGCTGATGTCAGCCCCCGCCTGCCCTACTGGTGAAGGCAAACCATCCACAGGAGTTTCCAGCCCTGAGACCCCAAAACTAACCCAGATGTGGGAGGATAGGTGTGGAGAAGAAGTGCTACCCTCAGAGCACCCCAGCATCCTGCGCGTCACTGCCTACCTACAGGAATTTGGGGCAGCAGCAGCCGGAGGTACCTGCTTCATTCTGAAACGCTTGACTGCTTTTGCAAGGGTTTCCTCAAGGACACTTAGAGGGGGCAGCTCCCTCGGCAGGAAGCAATTAGGACAAGGGGAGGAGGCTGATCTGGCCTCAGGGTAGCCATGAACCTGAGGAGGTGACTCAGAAGCCGAGAACTTGAGGCTGCTCTTCCCAGCTGAAGCCACTCTGCACAGGGGCGCTGGCGCAGCGCAGCCCCTGCCTTCGGGGGTGCAAGTGGCTCTGGCTGCCTTTTCCCCAGATCCTTCGGATCTCTTGCCCCAGCAGGTTGCTCTACCTCCCATTTTCAGCCTTGTCCTGTGTGTCTCACTCGCACCAAGAAGTCAGAGCTACCTTCCCCGAGCACATGCCTGGCTACCTCAGCTGTGCCAGAGCTCCCTGCCCTCGTGTGATCGGAACCCTAGAGGCCCCTCGAGGCCCTGCACGATGGCTTCCCTTTGTTCTCTGTCTCCCATCACACTCCGGTACCCCGGACTCGAGCCACCTTGAACTGTCCTTTCTCCACCATCTCCCAGGGAGTGTCTCGGGCTTCTGTACTTGCACACAAGGCGTTGCCCATCCCCCTGCCGCATATTCCCCCAGCACAGTGGCCTCCCTCTGTGAAGCCCTCCGGACCCCCCAACTGACCCCTCACATGGACACTGTCTTTTATAATCAGCTATGCACATTAAGGCGGGTCAGGTCCTGATCAGAAGCTAATACTCCTTGACCAGGCAGTCGGGGAGGCAGGGCTTGTTACTCGAAGATGTTGGGAAAGGTGGCTTAGTCAAGCAAAGCCCACAGCACCAGCTTTCTTCCCAAGCCGTGTGGAGGAAGCCATGAAAAGCCGTGTGTTGACTGGCTCACTCTTCTCCCCCATTTCCGCTGCTTGACAATCCACCTAACTGAGCCGACCAAGGAACATCTGGGTCTCTTGGGAGCCAACTGTATTTCACCGCATCCCCAGTCATTTTTATTTCCCAATTCCATATTCCCCAGGAATTGAAATTTGACCCAGCCATCTCTTGAAGTCAGTCGCACACGTCAAAGCCACCAAGTGTGGGGATGGTTTCCTCTTTGCGTCAAGTGCTTGTCCCCATTAAAATCACCACTTTGCATTTTCCCCAAGTGATCACATCTCTTTCCAAGAGGAGACTGAGTAAGCAACCTCTGCCTAGACTTTCAATTCTTTATTGCTGTGTAACAAGCTACCCCAAACTTTAGTGCTTAAAACACTATCAATTTGTGGTTGTTCATGATTTCATGAGTTGGCAGGCTCTGCAGGAAGGCTTCACTGAATCGCCCTGGGAGTGAGGCCCGGGCTCGAGCAAAGATGTCTGCACTCGTGTGTCCAACACCTGGTCCTGAAAGCCACCCGGAAAAGCCCAGTTCTCCTCCACTAAGTCTTCTCCTTCTCCTTCCTCCTCTTCCTTGTGTTGGAAATTAAAGCTCAGAGCTCACTGCTCAGCCTGGGTTCTGTTCCTCACCTACATCTCAGTCGCTCTCCTGGCTTCTTACCCTACAGGGGCTCTTACTACCCCAGAATTCCAAAAGGATGGCCTCAAATTCTTTGGTCAAGAGGCCCCACTTCTACCCTGCCTCCCTTCGGCCATTTCTCTCTTATTTTTATTTTTATTGGTACACGTTTGCAATGCACAATGATAATATTCCTCGTGGACCTGCAGCCCCTTGGAAACGTGACAGCCAAGTGCAACTGATGGGACTTGACAACATGCGCCCTCTGCTGGCCACCAGGGGGACAGCAAGAATCTGGGTTCAGCGTCCCTGCGTGTGGAGCTGTCCCTCCACGTCCTCTGGGTCTGCGAGATGTGCTGGGGTCTGCTCAGTGGCATAAACAGGGTCCTGGCATCCGAAGGAACAGGACGTTTTTAGGGTTTTTTTGGGGGGATGTGTTACTAGCTTTTCATTTTCTCATTTGGGGATCACTACCCTGGGGGGGAGTTGCGAGGTCCCCCCTCTCTAGGTGCCCTTGAACGTTACCCCTTCCACTCCGAGTGTAAGTGCGCAGCAGCTACCAGCAGGGCGCCAAGCCTCTCCTGCGGGACCCCCCCTGTTTTACTCCAGACGTGGGTCGGTCGGGGACGGTCAGTCCATTCGTCCCCCCCAAAGCACTTTCGGCAGCAGCACGCAGGCGACCGCGGGCGAGTAGTCTCCCGGCCCCCTCGGGGGCGGCGCCCGCTCTCACGCGCCCCTCCCCGCCCCTTCCCGCGCCCGGACGCCTCCAGCCCGCAGCAGCCCGCGATCGCCGCGCAGCCGCCGGCTCCGGCCAGGCCGGGCCGGGTCCGTCCGAGCATGGAACCCGGGGAGCCCCGGGCGCCCCGCGAGCCCGGGCCGGGGGCAGAGACCGCCGCGACCCCGCGTTGGGAGGAGGCCAAGACTTTCCACGACAGCCTCGCTCCCAAGAAGAAACCCAAGTCGGTAAGAGGGGCGATAGGTCTGGGGTGGGTCGGAGAAAGGGTCACTCCCGGGAGGGGGCGCCGGCCGGCCCCGCGCCGCTCCGGAGGGGCGCAGTCCTCACTCGGAACGCGCCGAGCACTTGGCGCGGGCCCGGGTTTATTTCGGGAGCCGAGCTCTGGCGGCGGTGCTGCTGGCGCTTTCCTCCCGCGGGGCTCGGCTGCCACGCCAGGACTCCCCTCCCCCATGCTGTCCTCGGGACCCAGCCCCCGGCCGCCGCCGCCCCAGCCCCTCCTCGCGCGAGCCCCGGGGCGCGTGGACAGCACTTGTTGGCAAAGGCGCCCCGAGCTTGGGTAACCTGCCTGGAAACCTGGCTTCCTGCCCTGCACTCGCTCGGGTCTCCAGCACCTGCACTGAGGCTTTGGTCAGGGCCCTGTCACCGGGCCTCCCAAAGGGAGAGAGCTGCTCTCCACAGGCACCGTGACCAGTCCTGGGCTGTGGCCCCGCTGCGAGCAGTGCTCCCCTTCGCAGTGAACTGTGGCGTCTTGGCGACCTCTAAGACCTGGCACACAGCAAAGAGCTCCTCTTCCCCACGGGGCGAGTGCACGGGCTACCCTGGGGCTTGGTGGGGTTCCAGATCCCAGAGCTTGGAAAAGGAACAGCTGACCTAGGCCGGACCGAGGCAGCCTCCAAAGACCTCCAGTGTGGCCCACCAGTCAACAGTCATTCCCGAGGCCCCTCCAGGCCGGCTCATCCTCGGGGACCGAGACATTAATTAAGCTGTACCCTTGTCTCAGGAGCTCACAGTGCACTAGTGGGGGCTCTGAAGTCGGTGGACGTCCAGGAGAAGATTGTGTGTGGCACAGCGGGAGCAGGGCTGGGGTTGGGGCGTGGAGACCTTAATGCCTCAGGAGATGGGGTTTCCCAGGCTGAGGAAACAGGATGGGGGAGAACGTGAGGACTGTGAGTGAATCAGTACTGAGTGGGAGACGCAGCTCGTTAGGGGAGAGCAGAAGGGTGGGGAGCACCCCAGTCTTGGACAGCCACTGGGGCCTTGGGTGAAGGTTGTTAGACGAGATTCGGTGGAACCCACGTTTCAGGGAGTCTGTGGACATGTGAGTCCGATTTATTTTCTTTCAGTTATATATTTTCATTTTAAAATTTATTTTATTAGTGCGTGTTTGTAGTACGTAATGATGACATTCCTCACGAGAGGTTGGTACGTGGAGCTTCCTGGCTCCTGTTCCTGCTTGTTTTCTTTCTTTCCAAGGCCTTAGTTCCTTCTCATCCTCTATCTGTCCCTTTCATTCCTCCCTGTTCCTTCCGACTCTTAGTCGTAAAGATTTGTAAAAGATCTATTTCCAATTTTTTCTTTTCTTTCTTTTTCTGTTTGTTATTGTTTTGAGACAGGGCCTTGTAGTTCAGGCTAACCTTGAACTCACTGTATTACCCAGGCTGGCCCAGAATTTGCAGCGATCCTCCTGCCTCATTCTCCCAAGTACTGGGATGACAGGTGTGTGCCAGCACAGCCTGCTTCATTTTCTTTAAACTTTTTTTTTTCTATCTCCATTCCTACCCTTCCCTCCCCTCTTCTTCCATCTGTTTTTCTCCTTCCCATTTGAAAAAGATCTCCCTACTTCCTGTTATTAATCTTTTATTTTGCTTTTTATTTATATTTTGCATTTCTCATATGTGAGGAATTATGAAATATTTAAGCTTGTGTGTCTAATTCATTTAATATTATGTGTGTGTCTCAAGGTATATCCATTTATCTACAAATAACTCAAGTTTATTTTTCTTTATGGCAGAGTAGTACTCTATTATGCAAAAATCCCATGTTTTCTTTATCCATTCATCTGTCAATAGGCAATTCCCAAAATTTAGTTATTATAAATTGTGCTGCTATAAACATATGCATATATTTCTGTAATACAATGATTTTAACTTTTTTAGCAAGATATCTAGAGGGAGCTGGGGATTTAGTTCAAATAGTACTGCGCCTACGTTGGAAACACAAGGGCCAGAGTTCAATCCTTGGTACCTCAAAACAAACAAACAACAACAACAAAAAACACCTAGAAGGAGAATACCTGGGTCTGAGTTCAGTCCCTGTTACCTCAAAACATAGAACAAACAACAACTAAAACACCTAGAATAGGTGGGTCTCATGGAATTTCTACTCTTAGTTTTTGAGGAGTCTCTATGTTGGTTTCCATGATGGTTGTACATTCCTAGAAACAATTCAGAAGAGTTCCTCCCTACCTCACCAGCAACTGTTATTTGATTTCTTGATGATAACTGTTCTGTCTGAAATAATGTTGAATCCTAGTGTTGTTTTTAATTTGCACTTACTAATGACTTACAATGTGGAATTGTTTTTTCTTGTGGTCATTGGCTACTTGTATTTCTTTTGAGAAGTATCTATTCATTTTTGGTTGTCTGTTTTCTGATTGGGTCTTTTTTTGGAAGGAGTCTAATTTATTTTAGTTTTTTATATATCTAGATATTAATACTTTATCTCAGAAATAGCTGGCAATCCCCTCCCCCCGCCCTGTTCCATATGTTGTCTCTTCACAATGTTGATTGTTTCTTTTGATGTGCAAAAGCTTTTTAATTTGGTGTGATCCCTTTTGTTGATTTTTGGAGTTATTTCTTTTTTTCTTTTTTTTCTTTTTTTCTTTTTTAGGTTTTTTTGAGACAGGGTCTCGCTTTGTAGTTCAGGCTGACCCTGAGCTCAGCCTCCAACTCACATCACAGCAATCCTGCTGCCTCTGCCTCCCGAGTGCTGGGATGACAGGCGTGAGCCACCACGCCCGGCACCGTGGTATGTGGTGCTGATTGCTGCTGAGCGTGTCTCCACGCCCACTATGGTATGTGTTTACGGGCGATCGAACCCGGGCCCTTGCACATGCAAGCAAGTGCCAGAACCACTGAGCTAAAT
Organism: Petromus typicus; assembly: GCA_004026965.1. Classification (NCBI taxonomy): domain Eukaryota; kingdom Metazoa; phylum Chordata; class Mammalia; order Rodentia; family Petromuridae; genus Petromus; species Petromus typicus. The sequence continues at coordinate 31,204 of PVIR01019548.1, forward strand.
CCCTGGCCCTGGAGTTTTTTCTTATGTCATCGGCAATCTGTTCAGCAATCAAATTAT
>PVIR01019549.1:0-31790 GCA_004026965.1 Petromus typicus
AGCTACAAAAGTGGAAAAACCTTCAGATATCAGTCGTCTCTGGTGTTTTCTACTCTCAAGGTAATGTTAAGAAATACATAAAATTTTCTGGCTTATTATTTTCATAGCATAATTGGATTCAGGAGATACTTATCTTGGATAATTAAATGCTTCCTTCATTTTCCTCAATTAAGGTATTTGGGAGAAAGCAATATGTATGTGTGTGTGTGTATATATATATATGTATGCAATATATATATATAACATGCAATATATATAATATGCATATACATGCAAAAGCTAAAAGTGTAAATAAGAGAAAAAATTGAAAATATAGAAGGAAAAAGTGTTGCAATGAGAAATAAATTTGAATAAAAATATTTAATATATAGAAATTTTTAAATCTTTATTATGAGTGACTCATATAAGAAATATACCAATATAACATATTTTAAGGAATCGACAGTTGGATGCAGCAGAAAATATTTTGAACATTAACAACCTTCATTGTCACATTCATATGCACCCAGTAAATTGATTTGTCCCATCTATTGTCCATATATTTCCATCTATTTCTACTACAAAGTCCAACACAGAAAATAAAATTCATGCTTAAACCACACCTGATAAATAACTGACTAAATGATATCATATCATTAGAGTCTGATGATCTTTTGCGCGGTAATGTGCCTTCTGAAACTATATAACTGGCTTCTTTGTAACCATAGCAACTATATTTTTTTTCTAACTCATTGCAATAACTTAGAGAAAAATTTGTTACTTTCGTATAAAGTATTAATGATTGACTTTACCATTTTTATGCACATCGAGACCATGGTAATTCACACACACAGTTTAAATATCTCATTTTCCCTTCTATGAGAAATCCAAATTATACTTAAATTAAAGAATACATTTTTTAAAAAGCCAAATAGAGTAATAGGAAATTGGGAGACAAATATTTTGCAAAGGGGAAGGGGATCTAAAGATAAATTTAGGAGAAAAAAGGAGGAAAATTATTAAGATATTTTATGTTTACTGTATGTGTCTTCTTCCCACAATGACTATAATCATTGTGTATTGCAAATATGTACTTACAATTTGTTTTAAAATTCAGAAAGAAAGATCATATTTAGCTATCTTTATATACCCAAAAATTTTAGCTCAGTGGTGTGTAATGCAGTATGCATGTTTGAGGAAGTTGATTTCCTGGTCTTGGATCTATAATATAACAAATATTGGTTGAATATTAATATATTACTGTGTGTCTATATTTGTTGTCAAAATTATGATTTGAGAGTTCATAATTTTAGAATTTGCCTAATTTGCAGTTATAAAATACTTTTATTGCTTTTTCTTTAAGACCACTTTAAAAATTGAATTTTTAATTTTAATTTATTGCATAATTTAATTTAATTTTTGCACTTAGAATTAACTTGATTACACCACTGTTCTTTGGTCACTAAAATAATTTGTTTTGAGAGTTTCTTCATTTTATGCAGTTTTTATCATTATAGCTTCTGTGTTGTTCTGATGAATTCCCACTGTTAAATATTTAAATTTTAGGTTATGTTTTCTGAATTTTCTCTTTTATATCATTTTAATAAAAATATGAGTAAATTCACTTAAGTATGTAAGAAGAAAATTATATATAAAAATCCAGTACTTTGATAGGAAAATAATTTTTATTTTAATAACAAGTCGTATCAAAACTATTGAGCCTATCCAAATATTTTCAAACTTAATTTCTAAAATGCAAAATTATGGAAAATGAATGCCTATCTGACTTATGATAGCACTCAAGAAACAAACCATGCAAATAACTGCATTAAATGAGAAATGATATTCAGATAAATTAAAATCTCCTTGAAGATATTTTCTACACTGTCTTCAATTTCAGGGGAAAGGCACCATATAGTATTAATGATTCATTAGGTGGCATTTTAGGGTGATTATCATAACCATTCATGCTCATGAACACCAAAGATGAAATAAATCAGAAAATCAGGAGAAAGTTTAAATGCCTTTTGAAGCATGAAGTGCATTTATCAAATCATTTCTGCAAATATTCCATCTATTCTGGTCTGTCAAAACAATCAACTTTTAAACTAAAGGGAGTTTCCTGTGGCTGAAGATGGAGTTCAGTGGGAAAGCAAATGGCTAAGCACACGTGTGACACTAGATTTAACCCCCCAGTGTACTCAGTTACACACACACACACACACCACAAAATCACAACAAAAACTACAGAAAACTATATTCTAATTTTTCATAAACTGATATATAGAAGTCTACTTTTTCTGTGTAATCTAAACCTACTAACACAAAAATCAATTTGGGAGAAAACTAGTACATTTTAAAATAAAAAAATACCTTTTTAAATGTATAAAATCACTCTGCAAATATGTTCTAGGAATTGTCTTCAGAACAATTAATGTATGTATTCATTTAATGCATACTAGTATGTTAGAAGTGTTCTTATATTTCTAAATTTCATATGGAGAAACTGAAATGGAAACATAGTAAAATAATTTAACTTGGTTTAAAAAAAGAACAAAAGTCAATACACAAAGATTTGAACATATTTAATCTGGCTCTGTAAACTGCACTGAATTACTTTCAATAATACCTTGGAAACCTAAGAACCTCCATGTGGTATCATTTGTTTCTGATCCTTCCCCAAATTTTCACATTAGTTTAGAAATGAGATGTAAAATAGAAGTGCATTGGAAATTCCCCACTAAACGAGTAGCTATTCATAAATCAATCAAAAGCATTTACATGAATGCTAAGTATATTCAGTGTCTAATATAAAACACTGGTGTATTGAAGTTTAAGGAAATTGGAAAACTTCAAATTTATGTATTGGTTTTCTAAATGTGTACTTACTTTACTTAATTTAGATAAACAAATTCTTAATTTCTTCTTTAAGAGTAAGTTAATGAAATACTCCCAAGTAGGATTGTTAAATTTCTTTAATATATAGGAAATCTTTAAAAACATGCTGATTTATGATATTGTTTTGGTTTTTCAATAAACGACATCAATGTTGCTCTCACTAGTTTTTGGTTTTTCAATTTTATTTTATTAGTATATATTGGTAGAATTGTACCTGAAATTTGCATTCATCTTAGGGTATAGATACATGTATACAACATGGACTGATTCTCTTTTATTCTCCTTCTTCCCACCCAACTCTTACCTTTCCTTGCTAGATTCCTTGTTCCCATTTGCATTGCTAGTAGGAGTAGGAGTAGAAGTTAATATTTATGACATATAATGTTTACACTCATTTTGGATATTTGCCACATGTACAATACACATCTTGAATCTATTTATGTCTCCTTATCTTTTTCTCTCTCTTTAGGTCCCATTCTTATGTGTTATTTCCCTATTTTCTTTAATTAGTATTTTGGCCTTTATTTGTATGTTATGTTACTCAGTTGAGAGAAACCATCATAATTATTGTGTATGTGATTTATCTCACTTAAAATTACATCATGTATACATGCCTAAGCGTATCTTTGTCTTATCCTTATTCATAGACAAGTACTACAGACATCTTATTTTCTTGATCCACTTGTTCATTGATGGACACATGGGCTGCTTTCAGGTTTTGGTCATATGAACTGCGTTACTATCAACATTGGTACGTGCCTATCACTGTAATATAGTGTCTTCAGCTCTTTGTGAAAGATCCACACAAGGAGAATAGCTGGGTCAAATGAATTTCTATTTTTAGTTATTTGAAAAATCTCCATATTAATTTCTTGTTGATGGCTGTACTATCTTATATGCCAACAAAGTAGAAGATTTACTTTTTCATGGCAGTCATACCAGTGTCTGTTATTTGATTTTCTGAGAATTGCCATTCTTTCTGCTATAAGAAGGAGTTTTAGGGTTGTTTAAATTTTCATTTCTCTAATGGCCAGAGATGGTCTTATTTGAATCTGATAAAAGTCATTTATGAGAGACCAACAGCCCACATCATATTAGATGAGAAAAAACTGAACACTTTCCCAATAAAGTCAGGAACAAGTCACAGATGCTCACTATCTCCATTTCTGTTCAACACAATACTTGAAACGTTAGAAAATACTCAAAGTAAAATAGGGTGAAGGGGGAAAAATAATGAGATTTTAACAAAAAAGAAATGAAACAAATTTTATGTATAGAGCGGGTGGTAGGGTGGGTAGGGCTATGGGAAAAAAATGAGAATTAAGTTATGTCTTATACTGGCACAAATCCCCATTATGGAGTGCAATCATGTTGCCCGTATGTAATGTATCAATAAAGATTTCAATAAAAATAAATAAATAAATAATAATTTTTTTAAAAAGAAACATTAGGCAGAGCAAACAAGCAAGAGAAATAAAAGAAACATGTACAGAAAGTGAAGTCACATTGTCATTAACTGAAGATGATGTAATATGCTACATAGAAAATCCAAAGAATTCTACCAAAAGACTCAAATTTAATAAATAATATCAGCAATGTAACACAACATGAAATCAATACAAAAATCAGTAGCATTTCTGTATACTGATAATGAACTCATTAAGAAAATAGGAAAATACTACCATTTGCAAAAGCATCAAGGAAAATTAAATACCTATGAATTAACCTAAGCAGGAAGAGAAAGATTTCTGCAAAGAAAATTATAGTACTCTGAAAAAAGAGATCAGAATACATAAAGTGATATATTATCACTTACCACTGAAGATATTCATAAAATAATTCAGATTAAATAAAGATTTAGAACATGTCAAAACAACTTTACTTTGTGTTCTCTTCTAATCATTTTCCCTAAAACAAACTGATATTTCATCTTCTTTTATTCCGAAACTAAATTTAGATTGACATGTAAAAGCCTTAAAAATTATATTCATTTATGGTGTACCATGTGGTATATTGCTACATTACGTCCATACATTATGTAATGTTTATATCAGGTTAAATATTGTCTCAAATATTTATGATTTCATGGTAAAGATATGCACAAAGCTTTCTTCTATCATTTTAAAATATTTGCCTAATATCTGTTATGTATAGGCCCATAGCACAGCAAACCTTCTTACTCTTACCTATCTCTAATCTTGTACCCATCCAACAACCACTGGCCATTTCTGGCCAAGATCACTGGCCTCTGGTAGCCGCTGCACTACACTTAATCACTATGAGAATATTTCTTGCAATTGCCTTGCATTTGAAATTACAGTGTCTTTTTTTTTTACTCTTTTTCTTCATGTCACAGATGATCTTTAACCACATCATTTTTTTCAAAAGATAAGTTTTCATCTCTTTATGGCTGTTCCACATCACATTTACTCTTTTGTCAATTTGTTGACACTTCAGTTGTATTAATTTTTTGTTATTGTACGTAATGCTGCACGAACATGAGAATGTAAATATGTTGGATTAATTCATTACCTTGCTCTGGATATATATTCAGTAGTGGGGTTTCAGGATCACATATTATCTCTCTTTCTAAATTTTTAAGGAACTTTCATATGTTCTCAATAATGAGTATATATAACATCAAAAGATGGAATTCAAATCAGAGCTGACTGGCTGCTATACACAAATATACCCTTTTCATTAATATTTTAACTATTTGGAAAAACTCAGCTATGAATCTTCCTGGTTCTGGGATCTTAATTGATAAGTGACCTTGAAAATAATTCAGTATTATTAAACCTTATTGATGTGCTAAGGTTTTCTATTTCTTTCGTTACATTGACCTTTTATAGTAACAATGTTTTGCTAGTTAAATCCCTAGTAACAATGTATATATTTTTAAAAAAAACCCAAAACTATATTTTTGAGTCCACTTATTTCAGTTAATATTTTATTTCTGAATTCAAAAGTATTGTTGTTGTTTTAATACATGAGAATTTATCCATTAAACCACTGCTAAATTTTAAAATATTCTCCAGTTTGGGGCTACTTTAAGTTTGGCTGCTATAAATATTGTAACATTATGTGTGTGTATATATCAGTGAATGTGTGTGTGTGTGAAATATAAGTATTATTGCTAGGCACTTATGGCCATATATCTGACATAACAACTTCCTCAATATCTACTAGCGGTCAATTATAGGAATATAGTATGTTTATATGAAATAATATAAATTATTTATAAAAGTTTCTGGAAAATATTTGATAAGTGGTTAGTACTATTATACCAAATTACTAGAATAATTTAGTAATATATTTAAGCAGCTAAATCTTTAAAATTTTAGTATGGGTCAACTCAGATGCAAGTACATATTGTGGAACTTTCTGTCAAAATGATATTTAAACACATTGTTTAAAAATAACAAATTCAGTTTGCTGACTGTAAATTGTATAAAGGCTGACTCAGTGGGTATGAAGACTGAATATGTAAGAAGAGTTCCAGGACAATGTCAAGTATGTTCAGCATATTGAAAGAAATATATTCAACCAATCTTAAGAGTTATCGGAGAAATATAATAGTCATTATAGCAAGTATATAATTTTTATCTTTAGTGTATCTTTATAATGTTATATTTAAATTAAATATAAGTTAATGTTTAATATTTTATGATTTCCCTAGACACAGGAAAATATTGTCCAGAAAACAATTGATCTCTTAGCAGTTTTTCTTTCACTTCTCTGTTTTCTTGGAATTTTATCAACTCTGTTGCTGAATCTGTCTGAATTGTACATCAATGTACAATAATATTCAAGTAATGGAGTTAATATAAAATGATTATATTCAACAAGGACCTGATTTCTTTGACTTTAAGAGTATGAGAGAAAAATTTGCTTATTATGCTAAAATTCATACCAAGTATATCTGAAAGCAGAGATTCAAATCCTCAGCACTACTGAGGAGTACATCCCAGGGCTTAAAAGATAATTAAAATTCTGCCTAAACATATATTTCAAATTACTGTATTTAAACTAAATTCATTTGAAATGAAGAGGCATAATTCTTTGTTTAACTAAAGCTCACTCTTGCATTTTCTGCAAGAAAAATCTGTAATATGATGTCCTTTAAAACAAATCCTTTAGATTTTATTAAAGTAGTAAAAATATCAACATGTGTGACAGTGTATTTTTCTAAGAGAAAGGCTCTTGCTCTTATACACTAATAAAAATGAGATGCACATATTTCTTGAAGGAGTTTGTAGAAGCAGGGAATAAAGCACACATAACACCTAGAGTATATCTTATTTATACAGCTGCCAAATCTTTCCACTAGCTTTCTGAAAGAAATGTAGCTATACCTGAGTAAGGTTGTTTTTTAATTAAACATTATGTTTCTTTCTGCAAGTAAAAGATGAGCTAATGGCAATGTATTCATAAGAAGACATCAGAGTTTTATCTTTAACTTCTTTTACTAATGATAGTTGTTTATGCTAACCATACACACAGAGATGCAAAACAGATACATTTAGTCACAGGCACACACTATACTAATAATAATTTTTCAATGCAGAGGTTATTTTAAGAAATCATATTCAAGTTCAATCATTAATTTCCAATTCTCTTAATACAGTTTGATTTAACTCTTAAAATATAACTCCAGAATGATAGATGCCTCATTTTGCAGAATATATGTCATGATACTTTCCAGATGAATCCCTTGAAAATGAATGCATTTTGAAACTATGACTGATGTTTATTAATTATAGCTTTCATAGCATTAATGAAAAAATACCCAGGGCATATTTTCCTTTTACAATATAAGTATACTTGTGGACAAAAACTATACATCTTGGATAATAGCATCTTATAGTTTTAAAAAATTAGTTACTGCAAAATGTAGCATCACAAGGTAAAATATTTCCTATTTTGTTTAAAACAAGAAGACTGGGCTGTAGATTTAGTTCAATGATTCTGGTGACTGCCTTGCAAGCACAGGGCCTGGGTTTGATCGCTGGTAACTACATACAACAATGCCAGGTGTGGTGACTCACACCCAACACCATTCAGTACCACATACTACAGTGTCGGGTGTGGTGTCTCACACCTGTAATCTGAACACTTGGAAGGCAGAGGCGGGAGTATTGCTGTGAGTTTGAGGCTGAGTTCAGCATCAGCCTGAAGTACAAAGTGTGACCCTGTCTCAAAAAAAGACAAATAAGATTTAATACTAAATGTAATAAATGTATTTAGAATTAAATGAATATAAAATATTATTTCTACATAAATTATTTTCCCTGATTCCTTAGATGCCTTTGTATCTCACTTACAATTTACCATGGATTCAATGTGGGTAAGATAAATCAGAAGCACACACTTTGAAAAATGATTCTCATTTACCTAATGGCTCACAGGATTGCTTCCAAAGTATCTTTGAGAAAGGAAGCATAAAAATTAGGCTTTTGTTAAGGGGCCTATACTGTGTGGTCATACCCTTGGACAATAAATAGTAGTTTCAAGTTCCTTCTGCCAAATCATTCCTTTCTCCCACTCTATTCTAGGGAAAGTGCAACAATCCTCTCATGGATTTCAGTTATTGGGCTAAAACATCACCTGTCCATCCATCTTTCTGAAAGAACTTCTTTATTCTTTTTAATTTTTTTTTTGTACTGGAGATCCAACTCTGGACCTCGCTCTTGCCAGGCAGGTGCTGTGCTGCTGAGCTAAATCTCTAGCCTGAAAAGAACTATTCTTATCTCTGGTTCCCGAGTATTGAGATTGCAGGTGTCAGTCACCACACCTGGCACTGTGGGCGTGGGTCTCCATGCCCGGTATTGTTGTATGTGGTTACAAAGCATCAAACTTGAACCCTTGCGTTTGCAAGATAGGTGTCAGAACCACTGAGCTAAATCCCCAGCCCAAAAGAACTATTCTTAATACACAGGTTTCTGAGGGAATTATTTTCAAGAATTGAAAGTGTATTTAATTTTATTAGGGACATTCTCCTATATGATGACAGTAAGCTCATGTTTAATATTTAATGAAGTATAATCACATATTATGTTATTAAAAGATTAATTAAAAGTTCAGTTCCACATTTTACTGCATACCTACTTTTAACATTATCTTCATTAGCCAACTAGTCATTTACACATGAGAGTCTGAAAAATTTTTTGTTTGGATAAAATTCATATAATTTTGTATTGTCCATTTACACATTTATGAAAAACTTAAGTTGTGTTATTAATCAACAATCTCAACAACCTTAAGTTTTTGGTATAAATATATAGTCTTTCATTCTCTCTCTCTTGAGGTATAAAAACATATGTGTTTAGTCTGCATCTGATATGTTTGATTTATATGTATGTATAGGTGTTTATTATAAGGAAGGAAAGTAAAAGAAAAAGATATATCTGGGTATTAGTTCTCCAAGTGGAAAGGCTGGGGAAGACATCCAAATCAGAAATGATGCAATTTGAATTAACATCTAATATTTTAATATAAATTTCCTGCTTGAAATAAAATTTCAATACCTTCATAATTTGTATATGATTAAATTCAAACAAAATCATGTTTTTCAAAAAATAAAACAAAATATTCTTAGTCAAGATACAAAAATAATGTATTGCAATGCTTCAGGTGACAATTTTTTTTTCTAAGTCTGCAGAACACATGAAGATACTGTTATTAATTTGATGTGGGGTCTTGTTTCTGTTTACACAGTCGTGCCCTTCCCTGTAGCTTGGCATCTGTCCATCGATGCTGGCTCATCTCATCACCATTAGGATATTTATGTCTCCAGAGCTCCTTTTCATATTATTGTAATTTACTGACTCTGACCCATCTGGTCTCTCCTCCACTTACACTGATGTCATAGGGAGGGAAAGTGGCCAACGATGTGTGCACGGTTAACTTTTCCTACCCAAGAGGTTGTAGCATGTGCAAAGTGCAACTAATAGTTAAGTATAGTTAGAGTTAGAGTTCAGAGAAGTAGCTTTGATTGAAGCACAGCAACCAAAGGGGCTACTCCCCTGAGAGAACACTGGGGTTCCTCATGGCTTCATCATTATGTATGTTGGTGCTAATGTATGAAATGCAAATGTATTTGCTAAAGTACAAGCCTCTGAAAATGTGTTTCTTCACATGGATATCATCTTAATTTTATAAACATGCATATAATCTGCTAGAATAATTTGAAGACTTTTTCACAAGTTTAACTTCTGGATTAGTTTCCAAAATGCTCTTCCTTGTTCATTATTCGTATAAGATAGAAAACTAAATCAGCTTTTATCATAGATGAAGAATCTTAGGAACTCATACCATCAAGAATCATTTCCACCTAATAAATGGTATTTAAGATTCACTTCTAAAGCATTTGTCTTTCCTGAGGAATGTATTTTACAAATATCAAAATATAGCTAATAAATTATATTTTATTAATGGATTTTAGCAGCAATAAAATTCTGCAAAATAAACATCTAACATTAATGGTGAATTTGTGAAAGCAAAGATTATTCATCTACTGAAGCAAAGACTATTCAACTACTAATAGTATAGTAATTTAGGAGTTGGAGAGTAACTGAACTGCTTGCTTGTCTTTTCCTGAGCTACACTGGGTCATAATCTTCAGCTTTCACAGCAACAGATGCTCTTTGGGCAGCCTGGGAGGGTTTTCAGCTTATTTAACTGCAAATGTAAAACGTTCATTCCTTCTTCTAAAGTTGAAAATACAGCTTTAAAACCACATCCAGGGAATTTTTAAAATGCTTTAAAGGCTAAAGGACAGAATTTATTACTGAATTTAGCTGTTCATTTTTGCTTCATTTGAAGCACAGTGTAATTGAAAGTTAATTAATTGTCATAAACACTCTCGGGTGCTTCACTGATGCCACAGGTATGGCTGTGTTTTCTTTCATTGCACGCTGCATATTTCTGATACTGATATGGACCACTAAGGACTGAAGTATTTGGAGGACATAATGCATTTTGTCATAAAGGTGCAGAAACAAGTTTATTCTTTAAAATATTTCTATTGATGAATCAATTTCAGTTTTATGAGATTTACTACATTAAGTATTTTTTTAACAAGAAAAACAATCACAAAAACAGGAACATTTCAAACAGAGGAAATGAAGCTTAAGTGTATAGTCAGTGGAGGTTGTAGAGAGGGCAGGTGAAGGGGAAAAAATGTGATTCAAGGTGGGCCATGTACAGGAACAGATTCTTGATGCTGAATGTGATCATGATGTGTGTATAAAATGTACTTATAAAGTTAATTAAAAAAAAACTATTCCTGAGAAAAAAAAATCAAATTCAAGGTATTATAATGAAATACACTTCCAAAAGGAAGCCACATTTATCTATGGTCTTTCAATAAGTCCTCACAGAGATCAAAGACAGTAACTCTGGGGACCTTCCAGGAAGGCAAAAATCTTTCTGGATAAATTAAGAGTACTCTCAGTCAAAGAATAGCACTTCTTGGAAAATTACGTTCCTCAGCCATTTCATCAGATGACTGAGTTAGATGTGGGGCTATCCTGAATAAAAGTTTGGCTGTATTTTAATCTGATTGAACTAAAACCTAAAATAATTCACAAGACAACCAATACTTAAAGAGCCTTATATTGGAAGTACTACTATCTTGAACTGAAATAGAACTGAGTATTGAAGGAATGGCCTTTGTAACCCTAAAACTCTACCAGGAAGAGTCCAGTTGAGAAACTACAGAACTGTCACTACATGTGACTTCTCAGGATCAAACAAGAGGTAGAAGGCAGAGCGAAAGACCACACAGAGGTGTATCCTGTGAGTTCCAATGAAGGAAATTCTGACATTTTCCAGACTAGACTTCAAAATTACTATTACCAGTGGCTTTTTGACTTAGGCACTTTTCCCAAGTGTTTTAAAAGAAATGTGGACAGCATTTGCCCTGTATCACTCCTACTATGGGAGTAGACAACTTGGCTTTTTAGTTTCTCAGATATTCAGATAAAGAGACTCGGAATTATTCTTTTTTTGAAAAGTCTGAAAACGTCTTGTACTATTAGATAATCACTTTGAACTTTTTCGATTCCTGATTGATTATCATCAAATTTTCTAGGCTCAGTTATACAAACAGTTTAGTGAAAGCTTAGAAATCCTAATGAATTTGCCAAACCCATTCAACTCAATATACTCTTTACATCATTGTATTAATATTGCTAGATTTTATTTCACATTTTTAAAATGAAATTTTAAAATTAATGGGTCATTATCCTTATTCTGAAAGTTTTTCAAATCATTTTACCTGGATTCCAGTATTTTTACTGAGATATTATAAAGACAGATCTACTCTGGAAACAATTCTAACACTTCTGGTAACACCTCCCCCCAAATTTGAAAATTTTCTTGTATCTTCATTCCACCTATATTATTATATTGTAATCACTTTTACTTGATGAAATTTGCCTGGACTTGACCAAATATGTACAACCTGTATTCTGACTTGATGTTGAAAGTGACTTCCATGCCATTCTCAACCCCCACCTCTTTCTCGTTCTGTATGGCTTTACCCCACATACACCACTCACTTCAGCTCTCTTAATATCAGTCATTGTCACTGCACACTGAAAAACTACTGTGCACTGCAAGCGCAGGTCCCTTGTATACTCACCGAATGATATTTTTGAATGTTTGCCACCTCCAAAATTTGGGTTGAAATTTAATTCCAAAAGCAAATGTGTAGGGCAGTGCATTCTTTGGAAGAAGACTGAGTTATGAGCATTCATGAATGGGATCATACACCCTTATAAAAGAGTTTGATAAAGATAATTCTCCCTGGTTTTCCCCTCCACCCTCTGCATTTTGAGGATATGGTATTTCTAGTCTTTAAAGGACACAATTTAGAAGTGGGATGTATCATCCAACAAGCAAACATGCCAATGTCATGTTCTTGCACATTCAAGGCCCCTCAAGACTGTGGGAAATAAATATCTTTTCACTGCAACTTAGCCCATCTATGCCTTTCTCAGTATGGATACTCAAATAGATTAAGACATGGAGTAATTGTTTAGGAACACAGTTGAGTGTTCTTAGATTTAGTAATAACTTAGTTGTTTATATATTTTCTGTTCTCTAATATTTATTTATAGTGAGAGTGATAGTCTGAGACAAACCAGTCTGTGTATTGAAGAACCCAAGTAACACACTCACTTACACATACATATTATAATTAGTTAATATATGTTTACTACCTTTCCTGCTCTTCCTATAATTTTTTTGAAATAAATTAGGTAATTTTTATGGTCTTTAACTTAGTTTGAGTACATGTAATCTGTTGCAAAATACTTAGTCCTCTATCCTCTGCCATCAAAGTTGTATCTTAAAGCTTCATTTCATTTAATTAGTACTTGTGGAAATATCCTTCCCTAGGTGATGCTTTGCTTTTCAACCTGCAAGCATGCAATATCCAGCTCTTTCACTTTTTTTAACGTCATTAGCCTTTTATGGTTTAGTTCTAGAACCATTAGCAGTTCAACAGTGAAACTATATTAATTTTATCATTTTTTCAAATTTTTAACAAAAAAACTTCTCTTGATCTGCTCTTTATTTCTCATCAAATTTTCATACAGGAAACAGAATAAATGCTTCAGTCTTTTCCACAATATTTCTTTTCAAAAAAATGAAATTTTTCACCATATGTAATTCTCGAGGAACGTTCTTTCTTAGTAGTATTACAAAGCTCTCATGGGATCTTCTCTTTTTTTTTCTTCCACTGAGTATTCAAATGAGGGGTAAATCTATCTGCTCTCAGTATCCATCATAATTTATGTCTTTACTGAATCTCAATCTATGCCTTACATATTTCATATCAAGAAGCAAGTAGAAAGCCTCCGTTTATCACTCCAGACTTTCTCTTAATCTTCCTCTATCTCCATGTAGATATTCATCCCCATTCCACTCCTGGTCTCCAGCAAGTACAGCCTTTCGTGCTGGTCATTAGCTTTGCTAAAATACATGTCTTAGCAAATAATTTTAAAGTTGTCTGCTCAAGACCATACGATTGTTTTTTTTTTTTTTTTTAATATTAGAGTGGGAATTTGAGAAATTTTTAAACATTTTTCTGTTAAACTTGAAATTTGATTTTATAACTTTGTTATGATTTCAAGAAAAACATTAAATTATAGAACAATTAGCTTATGAATTTAAAATTTGATGTCATATAAAAATGATTGATAGATATGAACAGGTTTTAAGACAATGTCATTCTTTCCAGCATAAATACCCAAATCTTTCTAATTTAGCTGTGCAAATAAATGAAGCTTGATAATTGGTGTACTCATGGTAGCATGCAAAGAAGAACTCAGTAAAGATTCAGAAGATTCAAATTCTAGTCATGGGTTATCTATAGCTCTGCTACTATTTAGTATAACAAAAGTAATTGACATTTAATTATGTTAAAATGTTAATGTACCCTGTTCCATTTCTCTGGAATATTTTCTACATCTAAAGAAAAGATAATTATGACAAGTGAGCTCTACAGTTCACTCTAAAATTCTGACTCCATAAATGGGACAGGAGGAATATATTTTCAGGTTTGAGTTCTTGCTATAAACTTTAATATCTGAATTTCAAGTCTAAAATTTATATTCAAGGTATTTATTTTGTTTTGTCCTTAAAGCCTAAATCAATTTTTTCTCTTAATTTTAATGTGCATACTGTTTGACTAGAATGCACTGTGACTGTGAACTTGATCTTATCAAAACTCAAATACTCTAGTAACTTATTTACAGAAATCGTTCAGCGACTTAGTTATTGAACAGTGTACCAAGAAAGCCATCCAGAATCTTGTGTTGACTGTGATTTAACAGCGTGTACAATTCATGTGAACAAGATAACTTTCTAAATTTAAATTCTATTTTATGTTTTCTCAATATTTTATTTTATTAAATGTTTATTATTATATTTTGTTGAGTGGACCATCACTTTTCATTTTTATATTTTTTCTCATTTTTCTCGAATATTTTATTTCCACATTTAATAAACTGCTGATTAAATATACAAATATTGACAGTCGTATTTTCTCTAAGTGTAAAACAGTTAAATAAACCTTGAATTGATTGAATAATTATAGTGAAGAGTTTCCTAAAATCACAGAAATTCATTTTATATATTCAATATTTTTAGATACAGGTGAAAATTTTCTGTTTAGATTTATATCTGTGATCATCTTCTGTTCATAGAGAAATAGAAAAATAATAGATATTAGGTGAATAAAAAATATTTCAATGGAAAGAGACATGAAAATAAACCTTAATAAGTACCCAGTGAACACAACACTGGATTTCAAAAACTTGTATCTTACTTTTTTACTGAATATTTTTGCTTTTCATAATAGTAGCTGCAATGAGTCTTAATATTTTTCCCTGAGGAATATAGAGAGCAATCTAAGTTTACCTGCTTGCTATGAAGAATGGCAAGGTGTGTGCACCTGTACAAAAGTGACAAAGTAGGTTGTGGAACCACATTATGCATATGTTTTGCATACATTTATCATAGCATGTCAGAGAATATAACACACCCACAACATTCAACAACTTATTTTATAAGACCTTTTCTTTTAATTTTGGGGGGAGTAATAGCCCAATTCATTACAATGGCATACAAAAAATAGATTTGCAAGTTTTGGAAGAGGTCAAAATCAAATGATCAAATTATTCACAGATGGGTATTAAAGACGATGTATTATGGTAAAAATTCCTGTTGTCATAACAGAGGAGTGAGTGGTGTAGGTATATGATGATGTTGACTTTAATATGGCCATGTGCGCCAAAGATCTTGCCCAATGAAACAGCTAAAAATCTACCAATACAGTCACAGAGAATGTAGATTTCTTTGATTCAGATGACAAAGAAAACAGCAAAGTGAGTACATATTTGACTAGTTGAAATATTGCAAAGTGGTCACACAAATGAAAAGAGTGATCTACTGTTAAAAATGGGTCTGAAAATACAGTGAAGACCTTGATAGAGATGAAGACTATTGGACATAATACCAGCATTGCCATTCCGTGTTAGAAATTGTAACAAAGGAAATACTGTAAGATGTTTTTATGTACACAAAGGCTGAAATATAAATGAAGCATTCTATATGCATCAATGGAAATACATTCAATGATGTATTTATAATGACATCTCACCAGCTGAACTGAAAGCATTGATAGGTCTGCTGTAGTTGCCAAGGGTTTTTCATGGTAATTGTAGGAATGTAAATGACTTATGGAAAAACATGAATGTGGGCTTGAAGTTTTTAGAATAACAATGACACTAAAGAAATTTTGTTTCCTTTACAATTGCCTAAGGTATGAGGACAAAACTATACAGGAGGTACTGATAATCTGGCTGCTACCTGGTCATTGGTTGATAGTTTTTTTGAGTAATTTTTTTATTATCAAACTTTTCTTTCTCTTCTTTACTTTGCCTTACCTTCCATTTCACTTTTGCTTTTGCATATTTTATTCTTATTTCATATTACCTGTCATATATTTTGGCATTCATGTAGACCTTCAGTTTTTCATACTAGAGAAAAGATACAATATTTACACATCTGTGTCCTATTTATTTCACTTATGTGTATGTTTTCATACATTTGAGTATAAAAGACACATATATCATTCTTTATGGCTGAGTAATACTTCATTTTATATGAAATAAAACCCCATATTTCTTATCCATTCTCTTGTTGATGGGCTTTTGGGCTGTTTCCAAGATTTAGCTATTAAAAACTGTGTTGCTATGAACCTGGGTGCACACATGGTGCTGTGATATGATGTTTTTAATTCATTTATGTATATACCCAGCAAGGGAATAGCAGGATCAAATGAGACCTCTAATCTTAGTTTTTAAAGGAATCTTCACATTGATATCCACAGTGACTGCACCAGTTTACACTCCCAAAAACAGTGGAAAAGAGTACCTTTCTTCCTATAGTCTTACCAGCATTTGGTATTGGTTGACTTGGTGGAGGCAGCCAGTCTTTGTGTAGTGAGATGGAATCTCAGTGCTGTTTTCATCTGCACCTCTCAATTGATGAATAATGTTGTACAGTTCTTTATATGTTTCTTAGCTGCATTAACTTCTTCACCTGAAAAATGCATTTTTGAAATGGGTGTTTAAATTTTGGGGAGCTGAACTATTGAAATTCTTCATACACTCTAGATAATAGTCCTTTGTCTGGGAAACCATTGTCAAAAATTCTTTCCTGGGCCCAAAGATTTAGCTCAGTGATTCCAGCGCCTGTCTTGCAAGCACAAGGACCCAGGTTCAATCCCTTGGTAATCACATACAATACTGGGCATGGAGACTCACACCCAGCAGCAATCAGTACCACATACCACAGTGCTGGGCATGGTGGCCCATGCCTGTAAACCCAGCATTTGGGAGGCAGAGGCAGGAGCATTGCTATGATGGGAGTTTGAGGCTGAGCTCAGGGTAAGCCTGAACTACAAAGTGAGACCCTGTCTCAAAAAAAAAAATATTTTCTATATTGTAAGTTGTCTTTTCACTCTGTTGGTGGTTTGTCTTGCCTTGCAAAAGATTTTCAGTAAGATGAGATCCCAGTTGCTGGTTCTTTCCACTAGTTTCGGTGCTGCTGAAGCTTTGTTCATAGGGTCTTTTCCTATTTCAATGTCTTCAATAATTCTATCTAACCTATTCTCCAGCAGGTTCATTATTTCTGTTTTAATATTGCAAGGTGTATCATAATCCCCAACTTGAAACTGTACTACAAAGCCACTGTGATAAAAACAGCATGGTACTGGCAAAGAAACAGAACCAAGGATCAGTGGAACAGACTAGAAGATCCAGAAAAAATTTGAGATATACTAAATCACCTCATTTTTGACAAAAGAGCCAAACACCCTCAATGGAGAAAAAAAATAGCCTTTTTAATAAATGGTGCTGGAAAATTTATTTTCATATTGTCAAAGATTAAAGTTAGAGCTATCTCTTTCTCCATGTACCAAATTAAAATCAAGGAGGAATTATTTCTTAATTTATGCATCATTTTCTTTCTAAAGAGGCTCAGAAAATTCAATCATCACATTCTCTTCTCTTTATTTTTAAGTTTTTTCTGTGTTTTTTCTTCACAGTTTATCTGTGTCCTCTTTTGTTTTACTTTAAGTTGCAAATTGAAATCAGATGGCACTAATCTGACTGAAAAACCCTAAATCAACCAGTTTATTAGATACATTTTCTCTTTCATATATTTGCTGATATATATTGCTCTATTTTTGCCACAACATAACAGTCCTCTGATCCCCCAATTTCCTGTAACAGCTTCTTCAAAGAATCATCAAAGCCAAACCTTGTTCAAATAGTGTTTCAAATATTTTGTTTTCAATATAGTCATTAGAAATCTCACTATATAAAGCTCCAGAGTTATTCTTTCATTTTAGCTTTCATACAGCCCCCCCACTTCCAATTACAAAAGTTGAATTCAATTTTATATTGCTATATTAATTTCATCCAGATGTTGTGCAAGTTAAAACAATGATAAAATATTAACTTATTTTGTAAAATTATGAGAAGTAGATAAGCAGGAAGATCTAGTTCAGATCTTCTATCAGGATGCATAAGTTTATTTGTACAAGTTCTCTTTTTTTTTTTTTTTTTGATGGTTAGTTTTGAATTTGGTTCCAAACTCATGAATGTGGTCTTTTGCAAGAAATGTTGTTATTGTTCCATATATGAGCACTTCTGAAGAGCAATATGATATGGATTATGCCATAGAGAAAATAGATTACAGAGAAAAACTTTCAAAAATGGAATGCCACGGTCTTTTATAACCTAATCACGGAAGTGTTATGACTGCTGTAGTTCATTCATTATAATTGCTTCATTAAGTTCAGTTCATAATCAAGAAAAATTGAATTCTACCTCTATAATTTAAGAATGTTCAAGAATTTGTAGACACATATTGGAAACCTGTGCAACACAGGTTAGTCTAGATTCTACAGGAATAAACATTTGGTTACTTTATTTCCAAACATTATAGATAATCAATCCACTTGCTGAGGGAAAAATAGGTAACACTTCAAATGAAACTATGAAAGGGAAGAATTGTGTAGTACTTGAAATATAATAATACTATTTTTTTACTATTTGAAATTTGTTAGCAAATGCGTTGGTATTTTGGTTTGGTAGAACAAAAGGTGGAGAAAGACATTCATAGGAAAAGACAAACTAAAGAATATTTTTTGCTTCAAATGCTATTGCTACCACTAAAATGTAAAAAAAAGTAGCCTAATAAGGCAATTACTGATGTGGAATTTGGAGTGAAGAAAGCTTAATTTTCCATACACATTAATTATTACAGATATGATAAATTCAGTATAATCTGAAATAATTTACCTTGTACTCTATTAATTCCTATTAAAGGTTTACTAATCCTCCTTAATATAAAATATAGAATATATAATAATTTTATTTTACCTAGGTTCATACCTGTAACTGACAATTTTTTTAATTTAAATCTTTATTGGTACATTATGAATACACATCATCATTGCATTCAACATTGAGAGTTTGTACCAGAATATGACATGACTTGATTCTCATTTTTCCCCTTTCCCCCTGCCCTGCAACTCTCCACCCACTAAATACACAATTTTGTTTCATTTTTTCTTTATTACTGTATATAAATGACAACTTTATACTAGTTTAAGGATAATCCAAAAAATTTTATTGTGTTGTCACTAACAGTTGCTATTTTGTGATTTAATAAATCAAGATAATGGGCTGGAGATTTAGCTCAGCGGTTCTGCCACCTGTTTTACACAAGAGCCCGGGTATGATCCCCAGGTAATCACATATAATATTGGACATAGAGACTCACGCCCAGCAGCAATCAGTACCACATAACACAGTGCCAGGCATGGTGGCTCACGCCTGTAATCCCAGCACTTGGGAGGCAGAGGCAGGAGGATTGCTGTGATGTGAGTTTGAGGCTGAGCTCAGAGTTAGCCTGAACTACAAAGCAAGACTCTGTCTCAAAATAAATAAATAAATAAAGATAATTATGTCTTATCATTTGCAATATTGATCATAATGTTAATATCATAATTTAACATGTAGAAATTAATGCTCATATTCTGATTATAAATTATGAAGTGTTAGCATAGTCACCTATTTTTGGTCTCAGCATATTGCTGAAGAAATACAAAAATGTTACCAGCTACATCATAAAGTCATTATTATAACTAACAAAGCACACGACATGCTAGACAAATAATGAGCAGTTACATATTAGTTTCAAATATAAATGTGCAGCTAAACATTTTTTCACCACATTCTAGAAGAATAGATTGAATTCAGGTAGAGCAAAAATTGAGGAACTTTCAGACAGTTGAAAAAGGGAGTGGGGTGATATAAATGGAAAGCTGAGGTTGGTCAAAGGAAGCCCAGCACCAGAGATGGTGTCTAAAATATCAGAACTGTCTTGGGACTACCAAAATCCAAGGTGATTTAAGTTTGCACTACAATATTTGAATCTAGTGTATGTAACAAGCACTGTGAATTTCAAATTTAGCAACTTGTTAAATGAGAGTAATATACATTTCACATATTTACTGCCATAATAAAGACAGAATTCTTATCAATGAACCAAGGTCATGAATAAATATTAAAAAACAGATAAACTGCAAAAACTGTGACCATTATAATCACCTATTCCAAGAGCAAGAAATTTGATCAAAATATTGATATGAGAGTACTGTATAAACTTCAAGGGATCACACATGTGCCTGCAGTTTCTTTACATTCCTGATTTCTAATACAGTAACTTCATATGAAGTCTATAAGTATTTAAATCAAATGACAGAATAATTTTCCCAGTGTTAAAAGATAATTTGGGCTTTAAGCAAATATTCAGACTAATAGCTACAAGGCATCAGTTTATACTGTGGTCCTTAAATCTCCCTCCCTCCGCTCTCACTGCCCCTCCTCTTCCTCCTTCTCTTCTCTCCTCTCTCTCTCTCTCTCTCTTTCTTTTCTTGATGTAGTGCTACAAAACTGATCAGGGTTTCTAAAAGGACTATGAACTGAAAATTCTAAGCAAAGCAAATTGAAGAGAGAGCTACTGGCACCTTTGGAAATTTGGGCATCTGCAAAAGACTAGAGAAGCAATGGAACCAGCATGAACCTCACAAACTTTACATTTGTTCTAAAACAAAAGTGCCTTTGGAAACTAAATGAGGCTTTTGCAAATAAATATTAGTCTCTGTGTCTCCAAACTATAAGATGATCAGTAAAATAATTTTTAGTCAAATGTTGTTAAGGTAGATTAGGAATTCCATTTAGTATTCTATATTTTTTCTAAGGAATTTTTTTTCCTAGCCTGCTGTACTGTTCGTCAGACACAGAAAAATCAATTTAAAACAAAAATACCGAGTTTTTTCAAAGACACTGACTATATTTCAGGGTTAGCATATTTTTGAGACATGGAGAAAATAACTACAAATGTACTAATGTTTTATGGATTTAGGCCTCTGCTCTGAGCTTAATCTCATGAAAGTGGTTATTTCCCCCCTAGAAATTGAAACTATGGAAACAGCGCTTGACTAAACTGACACAGTTCTGAGATGAATATGAAAGTGAATGCTTACAAGTTTTAACAGGAAATAGCTATTCTACTTCAACTGAAAAAGATGAAACGTTTCTCATTATACATGCTGTTGGAAATACAACTGGTCGGCATCCAGGTTTAAACAAAAGTATCTGCAATTAAATGTATGCTGGTCACAGTGCTAAAATATGTCTTGGTTTTGTTGTTTGTAAGTTACAGAGAAAGAAAACATTTAATTTTTATGATACAGTAGCTATTTTCAGTAAGAAGTTAAATGATATGATGTATAGTGAAGAATCAAATTACTCTAAGAAAGGCCTGTCCTTTACTTCTACTTCTAGGAAGTGCTCCCTAAGCCCCTAGAGTAGGAGTGCTGCATGGTTCTCTTCTCTACATGGGCGCTTTGCATATTAGGTGGTCTCATGACTCCAGCCATGAGTTTGAGTATGGGGGATATAGGACACATTGCATCATCTCCACATAATATAAACTTGAAGACTGAAGTTGTTATCTTGAACCGCCAGGAAAATCTTGTGACTAAAGTTGAACAAGATGGAGGGTATGTGATAAGGTTCAATAAAAATCCTAGACAGAAAGGCTTTGAAGAGCCTCTCTGTTAGGCAATACTATGTATGTATGGAGCTGGAAAAGCAATATTATCTAAGAATGCACACACGAAGAATGCTAGAACCTACACATTTAGACATTCCATATTCTTACGGACTGGCTCTTTATATCAAATGATTTTAATTGCATCATTTTATTAAAATAAAATCAAGTGTTGTTACTATAGCACTTTTCAGAGTTGTTTGAGTCATTCAAATGAATTATTGAGAAAGAGGGAGGATGAGTTCTGCAAATATTTAACTAGTTAATAAATTGTGAGGGTCTCCAATGCTCTCACAAGCTTGTGTCTGAAGTGGGAGCATTTTATAGGGTCTGTTCCCACAGACATTGCCAAAAGTAAAAGAATAAAAAAGCAATCTCTGAAAATAATTGATGAAAATTTCCAAGACCAAATGTTCAAATCAAGAAATACATTCTGAATGTGCAACTAATATATAATATATAGTGTATATATTATAATATATATACACATTAATATATATTAGTATACACACACATACATACACATACACATTTGAACTTAATATAGCAAAGTAAGTTAAAAACAAAGCCAAATTTTCATCAGTACTTATAAAGAGCAACACCATACAATTAACAATATCATCAAAAGATGATTTGACAGAAGTGATAAAAATCAACAAAAATGGGAAAATATTATTTAGATGCATTAAAAACAAATTACTGTTCATTCTGTATATAGCCAAACTTTCATTCTAAATAAAAAGAAAATAAAGATGCTTTCAAACAATGAAAAATTGAAGAAAGTTGCATTTCTTTGTCTGATATGAAAAACTAGATGAAAATAAAGGAATAACAGAAAAATAAAGTTGAAGTGTGCCTGCCTACACTTGCACCAGCACTATAGAATATTCCACATGCATATAGATAATTAGCATTAATAGAAGTACATATGAAAAAAGATGACTGTGTTGGTAGTGGCTTCAAAAAACAAGGTTTAGAAATAATGAAGATATATATAAAATTGTAGTGTATGAAGACCAGCAATGCAAAGATCTTAACACTTGTGAAGCATTTTATAGAGTAATAATTTACATTAGACTAATCTAAATTTAGTAGATGTGTTGAATTTTGTATTGCAATCACTTCATAAAACAAACAAAAAAAAGCCAATCTAATTACTTTTTTAAAGAATAAAAAAATCAGCCAAAAAAGGGAGTAAACACCAAAACAATATAGTTGAAAATAGTAGAGATTTTCTTTTACTTTAGTACATATTTGTAGTACATAATGTTCACAATCTGCCAGTAACTGAGACATGTTAAAAAAAATCTTAATTGGTGTTAGAGATTTCTACTGATAGCAGATAGATACATAGATATAAATATCTATGTTTAGCTCTAGGTACATGAATATATAGTTTAATAGACACGATATTACATAGCATTTATAGCATATATAACACAATATTAAATACTATATATAATTTATATAATATGTACATGATATATAATTTATATAGTTCTAACTTTGATAAGTGCAATAAATTGCACTCTGGAAAGGGTCACTTTGGAAAAGAGTAAAAGTGGCCTCCAATTCAAATTCAGTGACCAAGTGAAACTTTTGGTCCATCTATCCAGGGAACAATGATTGAGCTGGAAAGACAGTCTTCTCACATGGAATGACTTGCTTGCAGTTATGTGAGAGGGTTTTGCAGGAGGGTGTTAAACAATGCTAAACTGCTAGCCCCAGAGACAGAAAAATATTAATGAGTATTTTAGGCATTAGGATATATTTATTTTAAATACAGACTTTAAATATGTAATTAAAATTATTATATAAACATATAAATATATACACACTTCAATATTGGGAAGCTACTTAAGCATAATTATATTTACTTTAACTATGTATTTTGAATATGCACTCAAATTACTTTAAATATATATATATGAATAAATATATATATTATATATATATATACTTCAATATTATTGATTAGTTTTTGAAAGTCATGTAACGTAGATAGTAATTTACACTCTAACACTGTAGTCATGTAGAATATAAAGATAAGTCAGAAAATCTTTGTAAATTTAATCAAATAAAAATGTAAAAACAAAATATGAATTTAATAAAAATACATAGAGCAAAATAAGGCAGGTGGAAATGCATATATTGTATAATTCCTTTTATATAAAGCTTAAAAGAAGGCAAAACTAATTCTTCAAGTTCAAAGTGAGATCAACTAACTTTGATATGTTACTTGGTAGTGAAAGAAGGTAAAACGAGAATTCTGAGATTTAATATTGTATGTTTTAACCCACCAAATGAATACACGAGGACATTTGACATACAAAATTAAACCCATGTGCTTACTTCCTTTAACTTAATATGATATTTGTATGTGATATGCATAAAATAGTTTAGTACTCTAAATATTTGTATTCTAAACTTTCTAAATCTTTCATTTCTAAATCAACTGTAAGATTTCTATTTGCCACAATGTTTGGCAACACTGAGCCAAATCAAAGTATTTTAAATATTAGTTAAGGTATTTTGGTTTTCATGGTTACAGGGAAGATAATTTCAGTTTGGTACATAGATATTCATCAGTAACTGGAAGACTAAAGTATGTAGGCATTTCTGCAGGGATTACAAAACCTAGGACCTACAGCCTGATCAGATTACAATAAAGATTACAAATTTAAAACTTGGAGGAACTACTTCTGAATTTCCAGTCTCCACTTGCTATTGAAATGGCCCACACACTGAGCAATAACATTCCCTAAGCCTTTCACTTTATATACCATCATCTCCGGGTGTTCTTATCATCCTACAAAAGCTCTGTGAGTTCACATCCTAGCAATTGACTCCTTTCTGGTTCCTTCCTTTGGTGATATCTTATAACAGTTATAAGATCCCTCATAGTGACTCTTGCTTCAGCCGGCACTCATTCTTATGTGCTTGAAAGCTTTCCCATAGTATAAAAGCTATGAGAAATCAACAATGCCTGCCTTGCTCTTCTCTGCTGTGATAGTATTCAGGAGATATGATGATCAAGGGCATATTCTCAGATGTATAGAGCTGAACTGTGTGACATGATTTAAAAATTTATCATTTAGTTTTCAGAAGGACACTAAATATGTATACAAAAAAAGATGCTTCAGTATTTTAAGAGTCTGCAACACATCCTCTACCCATACATATGCTTTATCACAGTTAATAATAAAATAATTTAGAGAACTAGCACTGTAAAATATGTGGTATATATAAATTTTGTATTCAAATATTGACAGAAATTATTTACTGCATATTTGGTCTAGAAATTCATTTTTTCTACTTTAACTATTTCATATCACTGATTCAAAATTATAACAAAAAGAAAGCTTTAAAAGGTAGCAGAGGGTAGAAAGTTTTAAATTTAGTATTTGAGATCAGTCAGAAGGGAATATTTTAAAGTTTATATTATAATTTTTGAAGTATGAGCTCTGAGCATAAAAGTAATTCATTATTCTTTTGATTATCATTATGTTAGGCAGTTTTGAAAGATGAAAATGAAAATAATTATAATAATACAAGAGTTTCAAAATGAAAGTAAATTACAAGAATTATTACATTAGTGCTTAATTAAAGTTATTTTTGTGAGAGTTGCTTTAAAGAAAGTAAAATGGATAAGTGTTGGATAGTTTGTGCTGCTACCAATGATTAGGAAACTAGATATGAGAAGAAGTAATTTCATAACCTGGCTAGTCCACATATTCTTCCACAATGTTTCTTGCTGAATTCTGAAAATATCAAGACTGACAAGTCTTGAACAAATGATAAAATTTTACAGATTATCTAGTTTTACTAAGTATGAAATACTTCTAGTAAACAGAAACCCTTCAAAAGAGCAAAATAACTCAAAATAAAGAAAGATTAGGCTTTTCAGAATGAGTAGCTTGTAATATGCTACAGTGTTCTGTGAAAAGAATCACTGAAAAAGTGAAACGTTTGAGGTTATACCATTAGTTTCCCAACTCCCATTATTTGTCTCTGAAACAAAAGCAAGCTATTCTAGCAAGGCATTCTTAGTAAGGCTTTGTAGAAGTAAGGGTTGGTACCATTGTGGAGATATTTGCTTGTCACGCCTGCCTGAGGGGGATCCATTCAGAAAGTGAACAGAAGTTGAAGGTTACGTTTTTCATATGAAGTTTTACTCCCTGGACAACAGGAGTTAGGATATTACCACAGAAAGGCAGACATTTCATGAATCAGCTCCAAGGTACAGAAGAGGAATGACTGTGAGGCATGCTGAATGTCTGTGCTGTGTGTGCACACTTATGTGTGTGTACCTGATTAGTGTATTTCAGGTAAAACGTGCTTATTTATTTTAAATGTCATAATACAAAAAGCAGCAAAAATTGTAATATCTATTGTTACAAAGCATGCCTTCATGATTTTCATCCTCAGAAATAGATAAAATATTTTATCCAGTAATAATGTACAGATTTTTGGTTTCAGTTAAACTCACATTCTTACTTGTGCTAGGTTGTGACTTCCACAAAGTCTGAAGGTGATCTCAGCCTACGTACTATTTTACCAACTATACATAACATTTCTAATTTAATATCTCTCCCTGTTTCAGGCAAAAGGAAAAACTTGCTGAATTGATGCACTTCTGAATAGGATTGAGGCTCAATCCAAACACGCTGAAAATAAGGAGAATTTTCTTATTTATAAAGTAGTAACATAGTACAAGAGCAATTCGAGAATATAATGTAATTACCACTCCAGCAAAACAACATCGATACTTTGCCACCACGGATAATGGCAGTATGGAGGGTCTGAGCATTAAGAGAAAAATGTCTAGCTTGTCCTCCGAATGAGGTTTTCGTTGTGCACTCCTGCTACATGCTCCTGCCCACACGCGTTCTTTTGTCCTTTCAGTTTCTATCGCCCCTCCAATCCCTCCAAAAAAGCCAATCTCTTACTGGAGCTGTTCCTGATTCACATCCGGATTCTTTGAGGGGGAACCAGCCCTTCCCAGAAGTCCGTATGTAACTCTTTGCCCTTCTCTGAGTCTCAGAAGGAGCATACGGTGCATTTCGCATATTTTAAGGATACCTCGTTCTTTGCCTGGAGCACTTTCTTTTGTGTCTTGTAGGCACATTCCCTTCTCCAAGTTTGCAAAAGGCTGAAAGCTCTTTAACATTACTAGTAACTTTTATGCTCCCCTATCTTCCAGATGAAAATTTAGGTATTTTATTCAGTCTTTCCTTGCACACTAAATGTAATACACTGTATCTCATATTCCATAATGTTGAGAAAAAAAAAATTAGTTGCAAAACCTGATCTCCAACTTTACATCTTGAAACTGTCTAAAATTTAAGGTTTATACTTATATATCCATTCCTTCTACCCCACTATGATGACTAAAAATATAATAACTTTAACACAATTTGGGAAATATTGATCTTTGCCAAGCCAAGGGTTCCTTCTCCATATAGTAATTCTCTGAGGGACTTCATTTCACTGAGAGCTTTCCAAATAGTTGGCACACCCAGTTCTGGGACTAAAAAGCTCACCTATCCTTCATAGCCAGAGTATGTACTACTTCTCCAAGGAGAAGTGCAATGCTCTTTTATGCTCAATTATTCATCCTTGTCCCTTACTCTTCTGAGAAAATTAGCATAATCCTGCTATTGAGGAATTTAGATAATCTATTCTAAAAGGGAAACAAGAAGTATCTCCCTCACTGCTGGCTAGCAGCTTCTGGTTGTTTACACTTGTTTTCCTTATTTCCTGGTGAAGGGAAAGGAATAAAAAGAGTTAAGCAGGCTTTGTACAGTCAAACTTCAGCACCAGATGTACTGCTATGAGGGAGGGATAAGTCCTCCATCTCCCTGGAATCCAGGAAGAGGTAGGAAGGAACACTGTTTTCCAATTCTTTAAGAAGACTGAAGACAGGACTTTTGGAACTTGTGAGATAAGGTATCTGGCCAGGTTTCTGGCCAAAGCTGCAGCTGAGAGTCCTTGCTTACTTACATCTATCTGCTACTTGGCTTGGTGTCACCTCTGTCTGCTCAAAGCATAAATAAAGATAGAGTGTGAGGTCGCTTCCTTCCGCCCAACCCAAAGCTCTGCTCTTCCTTTCTAGTCTCTCCTGAGATTCCAGTAGCAGCTGTGCTGTTCGTATGCTATTGGTAAACTGGAACTACTCCTTCTGTCTTTGCACTTTCTTCTAATTCTGAAATTGAAATACCTCTCAGACCTCCATGTGTGTCTAGTGGCTTTACTAGCAGATTGAGCTGAAATAATGGTGCACTGAGGTGGACAAATTCACCTTATCAACACACATGGCAACAAGTCTCAACAGTAAGCAATGGTTGTTGGCTCCTAGCAGAATATTTCCAACCCCCATCATAGCAGAACACTTTTCAGTTTCTGGGTGTGTCATTTAAATTTTAAAATCTTTTCCAGTCTTTCTCTGTAGATCTCACCTATTATTTCAAGGATGAATGTGAAAATCTTAACGTGTTCCTTAACCGGCTCTTCTTATAAAATATTTATCATTCATTGAATGATTTACTCATTTTTCTCTTCCCAGGTTAACTGAGTTTGAACAGCTCTGAGTCTCATGAAGGTGCTGGCACCTGTATTCTTTCAGTTTTTGATGGAGCATCCTCTTATAGTAATCTTCTTTCAGAGTTTCCTTATACAGGTAGTGAGTGAATGCATGATGAATGGGTGGAGAGATATGACTCAAGATACAGATATCTACTAGTTAATCCTGAAAAGAGGCAAAGTCTTCATTATGATTTGAAATGTATAAACATTTCATTAGAAAAGTAAACTGAATACAATAGTTTGAAGCCTAATCTTCATGAAAAAATGGTTATTAAAATATATAATGTAAAACTGAAAATATACTTGTAAGTTAAAATCATCAGGGGAACTATGATCTATTCAATACTATTGAGTGAACAGCTGCCTTAGATGAGTGATATTTTTAGGTGCCCAAACAGTTCAGGTAGGAAGGGTGAAGTTTAGGTGAGTGTGTTCAGCAGGATGTGCAAGGTGACGCTGGAGTACAAATAACACAGAAATCTCAGGGGCATAACACAGTAAAGCACTGTGCTTCAGGGTACATCCAAAGTTTATGAGGCAGGGGCTTTGTTTCATATAATCATTCAAGCTCTCAGTCTAAAACATATGTCAACATTTTGTTGCCACAAATACTTGGAATACTCTGACATTCTTCTGGGAATCACAGAACTTTGTCTACACATATCCACTAGTGGATTACTGGGCAGCCCTGGTGATTGATCCCAATTATTTGCAAGAATTTACAAAAGCTAAATCTTTATTCTTACAAGGGGGAAAAAAACTTGCCAGGAATGGATTTTAGAATGGAAGCAGAAATTTAAAAACCTGGGCACATATTTTAGTATTAAAGTTTACATGTTGTATAATTGATAAAGTTACATTAATTCCTTGAATCTCTTTTCCTACATAAAATAGAAATATAAAGTTTTTTATATGTTTCTTGTAAAGATTATATAAAATTTGGAATATGAAGAAAATACGTGTAAGCTTTTCAATAGCGGTGATACCTTTTTATAGAATATAACCAAGGCCACCAAAGTATAAAACAACCATAATTTTCTCCGGCATATCCTCCTGATGTGTAGTAAATTTACCTGAAAAATTAAAAACTAATAATGGTCAAACTCTACTCTTAGATTCTGATAGAAGAAAGCTAAACAACTGACATTTTTAAATGATCCTGGCTTATCAGTACAAAATCAGGGTTGGATTTCTCTATGTAAGAAAAAAACCAAAACAGAAATATACAGCTGGGTAAATTTAGTTGTCTTTTCAGAGTTTCAGTCACTGTTTAAAAATATATAACACAATAACCTGCTACATTGTTTGGAGAGGGAAATAATCTTGTGTTCTGCAATGAAGTATGTTGCTATTACATTTAAACAAGTCAAGATTATTTTTGTAGCACATAACCAGTAAGCTGATGCTGTAGAGATATTGCCTTTTTCCTGGTGGCTTAAGAACAAAAGCATCTAAGGAAATATAACATGTAGGTAGACAGAAGCATGGTGAAGCAGGAAAATCACTGTGATATGCAATATCTTCCAAATTTAAAGAGAAGATTTAGCCTACATTTCATGCCCACTTCTAATAAAAGCCTCTCAATATTTTTTTTTAACCATACAAGCTGCAACAACTGATGGAATTGATGAGAGAATATTGTATAAAACTATCAAAGAAGTAAAAATACAGCATGAACATTCATTTAAAACATAAACATGCTGATACATATCATATATAAATGTATATTTAATATAAAGAAAGTATCATTGCTAAGGATAAGAATTCTGCTCTAAAGTAGTGATCTGCAAAGTCACACTCAAATTATGATGCCTGTGACAGTAGCATACTTCATGATACTCCTCTACCTTGATACTTATATGTCTATTTTTTCCCCTTTTTTTGGTACTAATGATCAAACATATGGGTGCTGTATTACTTATATCCTCAGTGGTTTTTTTTATTATTATTTTAATGCAGACTTCACTAAGTTGTCCAGAAAGAAAAATCAAACTTAAGATCCTCCTGCTTCAGTGTCCCCCATTGTCTTTATATTTTTAAATGTAATAGTGAAATTGTTTCCTATGGCCAGAACAGTTATAAAAACTTTCTATGACAGTCCAATGACATGTTCAGGTCACCATGAAGACACTGGTGGACAGGGAACTACCCAATGTAAGTATATCTTCTAAGGAATAACTGTGAGGGAGTCAAAACTGAGAGACTGTGGCAAAAGTCAGACCATCATGAACTGAGCTTCAATTTAAATCAGTGAACTTTCTGAAAATATGTTTTATCTAAAGCACTATAGTTATTTTATTACTTTTAAATATTCATGGAATTGTAAATGTAGAATGCTAGAGCCCAAAACAAGCATTTTGTATATCCACGGTGCTTAGAAAATAGCATTTATCTGTTAAGCTGTAAATAATTATTGAATATTTACAATTTGCGAAGCACTGTTACTAGGTCCTACCATTGTGTCTCCTTCATTTTATTCTTAGAAGCCTTACTTAGGTTATTGGAATGATCAAATAAGATGAAATACTGATTTATTTGTGTTGAGTTAAAGGAAATAGGTATAGGAAATAGGAAATAGTCTTATTTTTATAAAACTTGAATTGCTTAGATATGTAAATAAAAGCAAAAATTGAGTTTGGACAATTTATAATTCATTATTTGATTTTTAGTATAGTGGAAAGTTCATGGTATTGCTACTATTTAAATGAAAACAAAAGATATACATGGATATAGAAAAAGCAAAGATCAAAGTGAATTAGTAAATGTATACATTATTCCTAAAACGATATAAGTATATAATGTTTAAAAACAACATAAATAGAATTATGAATAGAAATAAACACATGAATTAAAGTGTCATATGATGTTTTCATAGTATGTTTTTTATTCCCCAAATGTTATTTGTGTATTGAGAGGAAGTAGTTTTTGATTTTAAGAGAAAAATTTGAAACAATAATCATTATTTACAGCTCAAAATGTACCATTTGAAACTTTGAATCTTTGCAAACATCATTTGCAATTCTCATGTCCTAGTACATAGACTGTCAAGTGATGATCATAATAATATCTAGCTCATATGGCTATGAGGGTTAAAAGATGCAGTACAAACAAATTGTCAAATTCAT
>PVIR01019550.1:0-31702 GCA_004026965.1 Petromus typicus
GGAAGGAACTTGGAAGATATTTTAACTGCCCAGAAGAAAAATAATAGGCATTTATAATATTTTATGTCACTAAGAAGTTCATGTGTTGTAGAGAAAATTTTGGTCAAAGATTAATTTTAAGTGATAAAAATTCCTATAATATTTTTAAAAATTCATTATTCTTAGTCATCAGTTAGCAATAATTCTGAATCTTGAAGAATAAAGCATGTAGTTACTTAATGAAGAATTATCCCACAACTCCTACCTGCCTGGTCACATTATTGTAAGTGCTTGAAATGAATTACTCAACTGCGGTCTAGTGAGAAATGAGCCACGAAGGCCGTGGGAAGCGTATCTTATTATTACTCATTTCAATTTAGTGATACGTCTTCTGAAAAAATGTTTGAAATAGAAAAGGGCCTGTAACTAGTTCAATAGTTTCACTTGGGAAATTTGCAAATACTGAAGGCTGGGAATTCACGTCGTTTGTTTTAAATGAAGGAGGAAACATTTTCCATACAAAAGCTTATTTTGGCCTCTTCTCTGTTCCTCCCCCTTCCAGTTAGTTATCCCCAGAGCCCTTGCAGTGGAATCGTGTGCTGCACTTTAATGGATTCTTTCTTCGTAACAGCTGATAGACTGGAACTTGACCCTTCTTCTACGAAGACCTCACGCATCTGTCAGTCACCATAAATACACGTTTCTGGCGGGTGTCTCAGACCCCCCGGGGGGGGGAACAAGGCCACTCCTCGCGTCCTCCTGTCTCGTGCTCTGGGGTCTGTCTGTAAGTCTATATGGAGGTGCACAGGCGGCGTGGGAGCTGCCTGTGTGGAGCCGTGTGAGCTCCTGGGCGGTCTCCCTGGACATCGGCTCCAGGACAAAGCTCCACAACTGTTTTTTAATCAGCTTCATGGAGCAGTTACAATTCTCTTCATAATTTAGTACCCATAAAGTACCATAAAGCTGGCTTAGAATACCCATGATTAGGTCACATACAAGTTTCTGTCTGAATACAACTCGATCTAAGTTCCTAAAACCAATACTAAAAGATCAGAAAACATTTTGCATGTATTTTGAATAAGAGGCTTGAGACATTTACCCAGGCGCATGTGTGCGTGCGTTTGTGTGTGTGTGTGTGTGTGTGTGTGTGTGTGTGTGTGTGTGTATACATCCGAATGAAAATATTAGGTTATTTCTGATGTTTAGTTTTACCTCAGAATATAACAGAAAATATACACACATATCAAAGTAAACCAAAGACAAGGTCTATGCATTTTAACTCTTTTGGGGGAAGAAATTAATCTGTGCATGAGAGCTTATCATGATTTGGGTGCTTCACTGAGGCTTAAGAAATTGCTAGTGCCAATTCCAATTTGCTTAGTTCATTTACTTTGCACCTAAGTTGTAAATTAATCATTGCTAGTAACATCAATTTAGTTGCAATTAATCATAGAGGGAGGAGTAAAGTAGTCACGTTGGAACCAACCATGTTAATTGCCGTATCTGATTGCTCTTGTGTAATTTTCTAGCACTTTGATGAATACACAAGGTAAGAAATACTTTGAGGTCTTCCGAGAATATTCATATTTTATTTGGAAATACACCTGAAACCACTATAAATAGTTGATTACTGCTTTCCCTGAAGTTTGTTGGTGACTATTTGATATGTGATTTATACACAAGGGTACACACAAAGACATACACATTGTAGTTATTCTGAATAAATTATAAATTGCTACTTTCACAGGAAAGAAAGGTAAAAGTAGAGATTTTACTGGAACCTTAGCTGGATATTCAAGGTCAAAAAAAAGTGGATTCAAATAAAGGGAAATTATTGATGGTTCTTGTGCAGTTTTCACTTTCAAATAAATACATAGGAGAAACTATAAGTCTCATTTGCAAATAAATAATACTTATCAGCTTTTGTAAAAAACATTGATTTTATACCAATAAAATGAGAAAATATGTGTATATTTATGACATATAGAATTTTAGAAGTTTTACGGCAGGCAAATAAGCAAACACACTGATATAAAAGGAATATCTTAAACCAGTATATTTTACTATCCTTATAAAGTATGTGGCTTCTTATCTATTGTTATCTATTGTATCAAGTTACTCATCATTTTAGGTTGAAGACAAAACCCCTCGTGACACACATCACTAGATAGCATGGAGGGGCAAGCTGTATGTATCTTTCAGGCTGCCTTAAAATAATAGCTCTACAAGCCGGGATTCCCGTGTGTTGTAACGGAGGCAGGGCTGGGTCAGATCCACCAGCCTTCCTTCTCCTCGGTCGTCACCATGTCCCATGTGGGGCATTGTGTGCGAGCACTCCACCCAGGTGACCGATTTCACCACACCCTTTGTGCACGGCGCTGGTGAAGCTGCTGAAGCTCGTACCCCGTGTGTTTACCTTGATCACACCGGGTCAGGCCTGACAGCTTTCTTAGCATGATTGTAGGGTCCATGATTGTACTCCAGCTTTTGTCTCCTATTTGAAAATATAGAAAGATCAAGTGATGAACTATGAATAGATATGAAATTTCTCTAAGAAGTATGGAATATTTCTCAGACTATGCCCAGAAAACAACCCAAAAGGTCTATGTCATGGAAATAAGATATACTCTGATGTGTGACCAGTGTTGGTTGCTGAAATACCAGTCTTTATTTTACTTGTGTCCCTTGGACATTCACCATCATCTTGAATGATAATCTTGCAGTGATCCTCTTGGAGGTGCTTCTTGCCTGAACACACGGGCTCGCATACAGTTTTATTTTGAAGAGATTTTTGAGAGAGCCATGAGTCAGTCCAGGAGCTTTGCGTTTGACTTTTTACAGCATCACCAGCACCTGTCAGCGCTGCTCTGACCGGCTCACGGCCGGAGGCGGTGACCTCAGACATGAGGAAGAGGCGCGACTTATTTAACCACAGCCCCACTGGTCGTTTTCAGTATTTTCTTGCATTAAATGCTGTAAGAAATACCCTAAATATGTGTCACTTTGAATATTTGCAGGTTAGTCTGTATAATATGTCTGAAAGCAAACTTAAGGGTCAAATATTATTTTTCATGATGGATTATTGTCAAATTTCTTGTAATATAATTGCTTTGACTGACTGGCTTCCTTGACATAAGTAGAATTGCCTATTTTCCTTTACTAATATATCAAAATTTCTTGGTCTTTGACAACAAGAGGTAAAATATGGTGTCTCAGAGATTTTATTTTTGTCTTTCTAAATTTAGACTGTAGGTTTTATAAGTCTTTAAGGTTCTTTTATTTTCATTTGTTCTGATCCTTTTTAAATTTTTCTTTAAATTTGTTGGATCTTACTATTTTTAAGAGCTTTCTATGAATTAAGAAGATGGGCTGTCCATTTGAGACATCCCATTTCATATCAGAATTCATTTGTCATTTGTCTTTTAGCTTGTTTATGATATATTTTGATATGCATCAATTCTTATTATATAGTTTAATATGTTTTCTGTTGTTTCTTAATTTTGTGACATACTAGAAAAGATTATTCAATTTGAAGAATAAAAATTTCTTAGAAGCTATTAGTAAGTTTATTGTTTCTTTTTTTACATATATTTGATCCATCTGGGATTTATTTTAGTGTAAGCTTAAAATAGATCTGTGTTTAATTCTTTTCAGATATTAAGTGAATTACAACAATTTATTGACTAGTACAACCTTTAACCTGTGAAATACTATTATTATTATATCATATATATTATGATTTAAGGTAATATAGTGAAAATGGTATGTTATATGGTATATTAACATACCGTACTCACTTATCTTTTGTAATTTCTATTCATTGTATCAGTCAGTTCATGTATTTAACTTCATCTGCTATAACAGTTTCTGAGTTTTTATTGGAGAGCGTGTAAAGTTGGGTTTTTGTTGTTTGGAATTTAAAAGATTAAAATCCTTAGTTAATTGGAGCACACCATCCTTTACACAGAAGGAAAAGTTACAAATGACAGCGATGTATATCCTTCTGTAATAAACCTGCACCATGGAACCACTTGAAATTAGTTTCACACATATGTGTTATCGTGAAGCTCTGAGCATGGCTCATGTCAAAAACTGTCAGAGAAATCTGACAAATACCAATGTCTAAAATGACATTTAAGAGAAGAGCAACTTGGCAATTGAGATGGTGCTTAAACAGGTACAATCTTTCCAGCCTAAGTGCGTCCCTTATGTGGACTTTTTTACCTGGTGACGCCACTTTCAATTAGAGAAAGTTAAGAACTGAGCAGCAGGAACAATTTAGCCCTGACATTAATCCTTTCTGGAGAATACCAGCCTGAACCGACAGGTTGTAGGAAACAAGGTCAGAGTCGAATTAACATACCAACCTATTAACCACGACCAAAGCAAGAAATGGAGGTTTCTTTTTCAAACCAGATCACCAGGAGAAAGCAGTTACTGCCATCACGAGCCACACTGCATTCAGCTGCTTTACACTGATTAGGGTTTTATGTTATGTTTCAGACACAAAACAGCACACACACAAATTCGGAAAATGCATATGTGTCTTCAGAGTACTGGAAGCAGGATTATGAGCGCATTATAGAATCCATTTCTTTACCGTTTGGCTACAAGAGACTTTTAAATCATTTTGTTTTGTTATGAATCTTGATTTTCTTATGTAATGTTGGTGGATTTTTTTTTCCATGTCGGTATACAGCTTAACTCATTATTTTTGGATTTGTATTAAATTTTACATTAATAATATTCTCTTTATAAAATTTATTATAATCTTCATCATTATTTTAAACAATAAGAATACATTCTTATCAAAAAATCAGTAATACAAAACAAATTAATGAAATAGAAAATAACAGAAAAATGAAGAGCTATTATATCATTCATCAAATGAGCAAAAATAAATATGGAGAAATGGACATTTTAAAATGTCTTTATAATTCTTCTTAGAAGACAAATATCTTTTGTAAATTAATCATACCCACAGTACTTAGTTGAGCCTCATACTTTTGAGCACGGGTGCTTCCCAGACTGATGCCCCAGAACGTAAGCACACGAGTATGAGGCTGTGTGCTAGAAACTCTTCCACACGACGAGAAGGTCTACCCACTACACAGTGACTGTGTATCCTGTGAATGACGGTGACACTGGATTTTAAACCGATTTAAAGAAGTATACCGGAGCTATTGCTGTTGACATTGGCTGGATTTTCAGAACAGACACTGAATGAAAATGGCAACTGGAAAAAGAATGAAATACAGTATGGAGGAATCCCTGAGCTCACAGCACGACCCATGCCCTTCCTCTCGTCTGGCCCAGTGGAGGCCGAGAGAGCGGAACGAAGCCAGCTGAACCCAGGCCACCTGCATGAGAAGAACAGGACTCTGCTGTCACGACACAAACATAGCACTTGGCAGTGCAAAGCGAGCAGGGCTGTGGAAGAGCATCGTGTAGGCTCATTTACTCTTCCGTCCATTAGAAAATACGCCCGACCGAGCTCATTGTCTTGATATGTACTTTGTCCTCCTGGAGCTCTGACCCTTTAGAAGATGTTCCTTGTCCTTCCTGCCCTCATAGTTGAGTAAGCAAGTGAGGAAGAAGAAAGAACTTCTACCTGTTTAGAAGATCCATGTTAAAAACTGAAAACAAACCAAAAAAACTTTTAAAAGCATATAGCCTACTAAAAAATCTAAAGCAACAATAAAAGAGGGATGGAAATTAGTGTTTAACTAGTTTTTTAAACTTTGGGGGTTCGTGAAAATAAAAACCATATTTTTCCCAGGCATTTCTAGGTTTCTCAAACCATCTGTGCTTCAAGGGGAATTTAGTCCGTATGTTTTTGGTTAATTTACACATAACTCATCAAAATGTTGACTTGTTGTCCCACCTATTTGATGTCTCAGAAATCATACACACATTTGGATGTGTGTTCAAAAGTCTCTCCTTCCTGTGGATTAGGAAGTCATAGTTAGCCAGCAGTAAACAGAACCTGGAAGAGCTTAAGTCTGATTCTGAGTGGGGAATGAAGGAAATTCCAAGGGGTTTCAAACTTGGCAAACTTCTTTGCACACACATGGTTACAAAATCTTTATAATGATAAATATGAGAAGGGACCACAACACATCCAGATCATCGCAGTCCTAAACCAAGTCTCCCAAATGTGAAGACGGAATTAAAGAACTTAGAATATATGTTACCTCTGGGTCCCTTACATGAGAGAACTTCAATGCCAATGCAAATAGCTCCACATTTGTCCCAAACATTTTACAGAGGACATTATATAATTTTTTTCCACAAAACGTAACAAACAAATGATATCCTTCACAAGTTTTGAGGGCTTAGAAATCTTTTCCTTTAAAATAAAATGTGCTAAACACAGAAATTCTTACATATTTATGTTGGTTTGATAATTTTTTTCTTTTCCTCTTTTCTCAGATTAGATATGATTTGAAACCAGAATCCTCAGGTAAAAGTTATCACAGAATAACATTTACTTGTTCAGTGTTGCGCTTGTCTAAAACTTCAGTTAAATCTGAACCAAGTCTCCCAATATGTAAACATGGATATTTAGAGCTCCACGATCGAGGAACCTGCCTATTTGTGATAGAAAACAGGACAATCTTCAGAGACTTCACAGCAGGTATGTGGTTCTGGGGCCCTACTAGGACAAAAGGAACCAATTCATGTCCACACGTGGGCTGCAGATCAAAGTAGAGGCCTCGTGATTCAGAGAAATGGATCAACAGGAACATGAAACGGAAGTAGATAAATAAGAACATGGAGCTGAAGGAACTGGAGCAGTTAGGAAGAGAGAAAGTATTCTGGGGTCCTATGGAGAGTGGAGAATTATAGACACAGCTACCAGGAGGGGAAAGGCCAGTTTGAGGCAGTTTTTATGACCCTCACATTTCTTTCTTTCTTTCTTTTTTTTTTTTTTAAGGTTTTTTTGAGACAGGGTCTCGCTTTGTAGTTCAGGCTGGCCCTGAGCTCAGCCTCAAACTCACATCACAGCAATCCTCCTGCCTCTGCCTCCTGAGTGCTGGGATTACAGCGTAAGCCACCACGCCCGGCACTGTGGTGTGTGGTACTGGTTGCTGCTGGGCCTGAGTCTCCATTCCCAGTATGGTATGTGGTTACCGGGGATCGAACCCGGGTCCTTGCGCTTGCAAGACAGGCGCTGGAACCACTGAGCTACATCCCTGGCTCGACCCTCACATTTCTTGAGTTACATTAGATCCTTTGTTGCTCAAGGATAAACCCATAAAGTAATAGATGTGCCCGGGCAGAAAGATACATTAGATATCTCTGCCAACTTTATACATTTGGACCTTTTCATATTTAGAAATGTAGAGTTTGTGGTTTAAAACGAAGAGGTAACATTTTTACCCAGCCAACCCCAGCTAGTGTCAGAAGTGGGATGGGGTAATGTCCTCCTGGTCTACCATCCCATCTACACTACCACACCCCAACCTAATTTCGTCCTTCCCTCCCACCTCCCTTCCTCATCTCTGTATCCTCCCACTTTGTGCTTTCATGTGCTTCATTCGCTCCCACTCTAACTCAAGATGGAGTAAAAATAACAAAACATCACCCTCAGATCTGGGTGGATTTATTTTTGGAAGGATTTCCGCAAAGTATCTTTGTTTTGTGAAGTGTCGAGCTTATTTTCAGTATAGGAGTTCGGAGCTGTGGACTCAGCCTTGAACCTCAGGTGTCATGAGTCAACAAGATGAGACCAGTATGTGAAATAGAAGGTTCAGAAGGCTTGTTGGATGAAAGTTGTTTTTTTTTTTTAAAAGAACATTTTAGTGGGTTAAGTGTAAATGAGTCAGAAACACATGGATTTTATTTCCTCTGCCATATGCTTGGGTTTCAAAATTAAGGGAAAAAAATGCTCGGCACAACATGTTTTGAATTTCATTTGTCTTTTTTCTCTTCTGATCTCTACAAGGAAGCTAAAGAATGTTGAAGACAATGAGCTCAAAAGCATTCATGAGTTTTAAATGTTTATGTCACATGCCACTTCAGTAGACAGAGCAGGGAGAACAACCGTCCTGACAGCTTCCATCTGAAAGCCTTGATATATTTCTAGCATTTGACCTAATTATATCAGTAAAGCAACTTTCTAGAAAGATCCTTATCTGAATTTCTTGCATGGGAATCAAGGACAGGGCTATAAGGGGTCCATTGCATTACAGGCAGAGCATGATGCTTCAGCAAAAGTGTGCAGTTAGCAAGCAGAGTAAAAGAGATACTCAATAACTTTATTTACACTTCTAAGGTTTTCCAAAAAATAAAATCACCTACTGCATGGTATTTCATATGTATCATTTTGTCTGTCTCAGCCATTTTACTTTATGGAATATAAATAAAATCTTTGCAGAATTTTGACTATTTTTATTAGGAAGAATAAAGACATTTCAGGATTCTTATTGTTCTCTTTTATTTTTGCTCTTTTGGCTAATTTGTTAGGGGGATGTTTGACACTCAGTCTTTTGGACTTACGGAGGCAGACCTGGTCATAGTCAAATTCTTCCAATTGGTTTTAGAAATACTAATGACTAGCTGAATAAATCCCCAATCTTTTCTATGGGCAGTATGCAGCTATCAATTTATCTCTTATTCTAACTTGCATTTATTCTCTGATTTGCCTAAGAACTTCTAAGAGAACGTGCAATTTTAAATAAACTGGTTAACTCGTGGTTTGGCTCTTAAAAACCGTAGGGTGATTTAAATCAGGCCAATTCAGATGTTAGAACTGGATGGACTCACAACAGAACGATGCTTGCGATGTTATGAAAATGATAGCTTGGTTAGGCCAGGAAAGGTTCCCGTATTGGTCGCCGAGACCGAGTCTTCCCGAAACAGCCCGCCGCTATGGGGCTGGGCTGGCGCGTGCGGCACAAGCACCGCGGGGCCATCGCCGCGTCTGTCATTAACGGCGTGACTTTTCTTTTCACATCTTGTTCCGTGTATTTTAAATAGAAGGGAAACTGGGCTGTGTTTCAGGTTTAAATACGGTGCGTGAAAAGGCTTGGTTCACATTTAAATTCCTGTTTATGTGCCATATGTGTAATCAGACCCGGCTTCTATCCCAGATGGAGGTAATGGGCAGGGATAAGGTACATAATTTCTGCTTTTTCTTCCCTTCTCTAAAAGCACAAATTGCGATGATTTTGTAAGACATGCCGACGCAATGCCAACGCATCTGACCATGTGACACAGGCCTTTGAATGATCTGTTCGTGGCCCGTTAGCCCTCGGAGCCGTGAAGAGGACCTCTGTGACAGTGGTGGCAGCCGTGGCTCCGGGGGTGGTGGGGACAGCGCGTCCCAGTCGCAGGGCGCAAGCCTCAGGCATTCCGCTGCTCCCTCCCTTGCCAAAGCAATCATGTTTAGTATTTCAGAGCATATTTTTAAATAGTAAATATATAAGGAGACTCATCATTAATCTACACATGTAAACTGAGTTCATAAAATTGTCAGTTCACGAATATCTCGTCAGTTTGAACCAAAAGCGAGTGGACTGACACCTGTTGGATGTCCCGCAGCCCTCCGCGGGCCTGGGACGCCGCTCCCGGAGGGGGAGGGGAGCCCTACACGTGAGCCTGTGTTTCTCTTACTTCTGCTGCTCTGGTTTTTCGCCATATTTTGTGAGTTCAACTCTCTAATCAGTTGGTGGGAGTGTAGATTTAATGACATTTATTTTGGAAAACATGTTCTGCTAAAATTTTGTAGTAATGTAAGCCATTTAATTCTAAAATTGGCAGCTGACACTAACACTATGTTCACATAAGCAACTGCTCACATGTTTAAGTGGAAAGCATTTTGGAGCGTCCTCAGGCTGGGATGCTATTTCTGGATCTGTGTGCTTCTGGTAGGAAGAGTGTTGGAGCTCAGGCTTGCCCAGGATGCCTTGTGTACCGAGCGGGACACACACACATGTGCGTGCACAGGCACACATGCACACACTCACTCTGCCTGACTGGCAGAACTTTCCACGCACTCTGACAGGGCTCTTCTCTCTGAGGGAACACAGATGAAATAAAAAGAAGAGTTGTTGGCCTTGGC
The DNA here is from genome assembly GCA_004026965.1 of Petromus typicus. Taxonomy (NCBI): domain Eukaryota; kingdom Metazoa; phylum Chordata; class Mammalia; order Rodentia; family Petromuridae; genus Petromus; species Petromus typicus. Next base: position 10,046 of record PVIR01019550.1, read on the forward strand.
AGCTGTCTTGGCACGCACATGTGTGTGCGTGTGTGTGTGATGTACTTGTAGAAAAGACAAAGGACAAGCCACAGGCAGGACACAGAGATGGACGGGCGTCCCTTTGGCTCAGATGAGACTAGGATCCTCTTCGTTCCTCTCAAAGGCTGGAGCTGGAGCTTGGCGCCTGCCATCGCGCTGTACCAGGGAAGAGGAGGTCGGGAGGGTGCCAAGGACACTGATACTGCAGGCAGGTAGCTTTTCCTGAGCATCTACTATAGTCTGGGTATGTCTCAGACTTTTTACGTAGCTCAGCCTGCGTCACCAAACTTCTGGGCTAGGTGTTATCATAGGTGGGCGCAACACTAGATGCAGAGAGTGGCTAACTTGTGACAGTCATGCGCCTCTCAGCCTCGGGCAAGCCGTATTCTTTCCTTCCCTTGTGGGAACTGCACGTGCTTCTCAGCGTGACTAGAATTTTCTCTCCTCAACCCCTCTTGTGTACTTTATGTCACCTTTACGTTATTCTTAGACAGTTAAGCTCTTTCTTCCTCTCAGTCAAGGCTTCCTCTTTCTATACATCCACCTTTCTAGTCTAGTCATCATTTTTAGGTGTTTTTTTTTTTGTATCAGAGATTGAACTCAGGACCTGTGCTTGCCAGACAGGGGCTGTGCTGCTGAGCCCCATCCCCAGCCTTTCGCCGTTTTTAACACCTGTAGCAGTGGTGGTGCAGCTCTCACTGTTGTCTCTTCCCTTGAGGTACATGCACAGGAGCAAGGCCGTGCCCGTCTTGGTTTTCTCCATGCAGTTTGTAACAGGGTGTCTTTAGATACCTAGTAATCTTGGTTGAATAAAAACAAAAACATTGAAAAAATCTTTCCTTTTCTCCCTCCAGTTTAGGCAGAATGTGGATCAACTCAGATTTCTGACAGGAAGTTTGGTGTCCGTGAGGTCGTTCACGGCATCCTTCTTACTTTCCTGAGTGGCCAGGGTGATTCCAATAGATTTAGAACAATGAGCTCAATGACTCTCCAAGCCAGGCACATACTGAGGGGCCCCAGGGTTTAGAAAATAGAAAAATTTGCTGACATATAAAACTCATCTTCTGGGCAAATTAGGTAGCTCCATGATACAGTTGTGGATAATTTAATTTCTTTCATTTTAGGCAAAGTTCTCCAAAGAAACAGCCTAATCAGTTAGATCTATAATGCTAATGTAAATGCTATAATATTATTCAAAAGTACATGCAATATTTATGACAAGGCGTTGATTCACTTAGTTATGGGGGCTGAAAATTCTCAAGGTCTGCCATCTATACGCTGAGTAGCCAGAAAAATTGGTGGTATAGTTTGAAGGCTTGAGATCCAACAAGCCTGTGGTGCAGAGTTCAGTCTGCATCCGAGCACCAAGAAACAAGAAAGACAAGGGGAGAGGATCTATGTCCTGCTTCAAAGAGTCGGGCACAGAGTGAATTGACTTCCCTCAAACTTGTTGTTCTTCACAGACCTTCAGCGGGTCGAGGAAACTGGACCACTCTGCAAGGGCTTTCTGCTCACTTCACTTGTCCAGTTCAGAAGGTAGTCCTCTCTGGAAACACTTCTGCAGACACCCAGTGAAAGCACTTAATCCGGTATCCGGGCATCCCCTGGCTCTGAATAAAATTAACTACCATACTTCTGTAGCCAAACATTTGTCTAATCCTATAGAAGCCACATATTTGACTTTCATTGTACCTCAAAACCATCTCAGGAGTCAATCACTGTGGTGCTTGTATACCATGACTCTGGAAGATCATTTGGGAGGTGACAACAAGAAATCTCATGGAGAATATTCAATGACTCCAAGTAAATTTCATGCATAAGGTCTCTATGATTTACTTCACATGTGCACCTTAAAACTACTCCAGAGATGCTGAGGGAAATATAAAGCTCCAATACAGCTTAGGTAGACAGAATTGGCAGGCCTTGCAAGATGCAGTAACATAATCTAATGATTTTAATGACTTTAAAAAATAGTCATTATTAAAGAAGCATAGATATCCCCATTTCTTGTTTATCATATGTAGCTTTTGCTATGAACTTTCAAAATGTAAGGTGGGCTCATAGAGCTTAGTAATGTATACATTCTAATTTTTAGAAGTTACATCAAAATGCCAGTGTGTATTTCAGACATAGCAAGCATACTCAACAATTAGCCTGATCAATAAAGGTACTGTAGCTGACAACTATCCATAGTAAGAGATAAAATTGCATTTGCAAATGAGTGATTGGTATTAAAAAAGAACTAAATTAATATGCTTGTGTTATAAATTACTTGTTGAATACTCAGCAATTAAAAAATAGGAGCATGCTTCTGAATAAGGCTGTTAGTTTTTTCCTATACAAGACTGAGTCACTTTAAGTTCTCTTAATTTCTTGAACATCAGTTTTCTCTTTTGAGTGCTATTTATAGAAATTATTTGCATATATTATATCTAGCACACTACCATTTCAGCAGTCTAGCACAATAACAAATGAAGAGAAATAGTGCTTCAAAAATAAGTGACTGTCTCCTCACATTTTACATGCAGTACCATTACTATCTCTTTAAACACAACTGGGAAAAAACAGACCATTCAACTTTATCAAATCTATTAAAGGTAATGCAAAAAAAGAAGGAATTCAATTTGGTTAGGGTTCTCCAGAGGAAAAAAATCACTAGAAAATATATATATTCATGCAGGTTATTTTTACATAGACTCATAAGCTCAAACATGGGATCTTCTACACTGCATCTCTGGCACCTAGAAAACCAGAGGATGCAGCAGTGGCTCAGCATAGTCAACTTTACCATCATGGGGGCGAAGTTCCTGACACTTACTATTTAAAAGTGGAAGGATTTATTTTGGCTCACGGTTTCAGGGGGCTCAGTCCATGGTCTGTAGGTTCAAAGGTGCAAATAACATGGTGGAAGGACCTGGAATGGGGAAGCTGCTCATGCTATGGTGGCCAGAAAATTGAGAGCAAAGGAAGGAGCTGGCGACAAGGAAAACCTATCAAGAAACATCCTTAGACTTCTTCTTCCAACAAAGTTCCACTTATAAATGTGAGACCTTTGTGGGGAATTTGGGATCTAAGCCACAATACTGCAGGAAAAAGAGAAATCAAGACTGCAGCCCCAGACCAAGACTGCAGATTTGAAAGATTCTTGGAAAATGACTGGTATGAAGCCTCACTGAAAAGGCTAAGGAAGCTGGATCTGATGTCCCCAGGTGATGACGCTCGCTGAAGATGCACCTGCTCAAGCACAACAGCGTTTCAAGAGGAGGCTGAATTCCCCTCTTCTTCCCCTTTCCATTCCTCCTGGTGTAAGTCCCTTGGATGCTACTATCCACCCTCTGGAACATTCCTGCTCCTCTCAGAATGTAGAACAACATGATATCATCTCCTGGCTCTGCACAGATGACCTTAAGGTGTGCTTCACTGGTCGGCTAGGTTTCACTCACCCTAAGCAAGTTGACAATCAGGATTAATGGTCAAGAACTGAATATAGGAAAAAAGATGTATTAGTGAAGTCAATATGATGAATTGAAGATATTGGCTGAATTTTAAATGCTATCAAGTGTGTTAAAAGACAAAACCCAAGAAACTAGCCTAACAGAATTACAGCTACTGAATTATAGCATCTAGCTTTTTGAACTTCAATGACAGAATGTTGTTTAAAATATACAGAAGATGGCACTGACAATTCCTGCTCATACTTTAAAATCTGAGAGGTATAGTATATAGACACCACGATAAACAATGGCTTTTTTATTTTTAAAGTTGTATCTATTGGTATTTGAAATAGTATCTATATCATCATATTAGTATGATGAATTATTTTCTTCATTCAGGCCTCAAGTTCAAGAACTGATCATTTAATAGATTGCAAATATTGTGTTATTAAAAACTGGAGGTAGGACCAGGGATTTAGCTCAGTGGTCGTGGCACCTGCCTTGTTAGTGCGAGGGCCCAGGTTCCATCCCTAGTAACCACATACAACAATGCTGGGTGTGGAGACTCACACCTGCAAAGCAGTTGCCTGAACGACTGAGCTAAATTCCTGGCCCTAATCTCTATTTTTGAGTTGCCAAACTTGAGTATCAGGGAAGTTCTTGGTGTGTAAGGTGATGTGGTCTGAGTGTACTGGCTTCCAGTGCCATATGGGAACAAGTAAGGGACAAGTTTCAAGGCAACACTGGTTTTCTGACATCACTCACACTGTAATTTTGGATGATTACTTAACTGTTCGCTTTCTATTTGGATTTTATATCCCTAGAAAAATTAAAAGTTTTTGGTTTCCTTGTCATTTGAATGCTTTCAGTTTATGCAAAACATACTCACTACTCTTTGAAAAAATTTGCTTAGCAAATTCTATTATTGTCATTTCATCCATTGTGATTTAAAATTCTAACTTTTCTTGCCTGAAAAAATACCTGCCAGGCTCTTACTCTTCTCTGCCGATACAAACTCTTGGTGTGTCCACAGGTTGACCAGTGATCTAGTACTGACCATATTGTGCAATGGCATCTCCCACCATACGATCCAATAGAAGTAAATATTTGCAAGTGCTATTAGGGTCCTGAGACTAGAACATTTTCCCACGTGAGTCAGGTTCAAGGATGGCTACCTTGTCTCCATGCTTAAGCTCAGGACCAGGTACTGCATCTGACTTTTCGGGGAGAGAAACACTTAACTTATTTCTCTTGACTCAGTGCTACATTCTCAGGGCTCAAATAGTCCTCGGTTCTGTGTATTCACATTCTGGTGGACTTCTCCACGGTAAATGTAGACTCTGGATCTTCGCTTCTCTGCTCAGGGGCTTTGCTTGTCTTCTTTTCTCCTGTCCTTATTTCTCAACTTTGACAGACCAAACCCTTCAGGATTCCTCCACATGTTCAGTCAGTATGTCCAGAAAGGCCACAGAAACACATCTCTGGCCAGTGGGGAAAAAATGTCCACAGAGCACAGGTTCTTTCCAACCTCCTCACAACAAGATAGTTATTGTTTATCGCGTCACTTGCCTCCCTTCTCTCTCTCCTGTCCTTTGTGGCTGTGGTAGGAGAGGGCTCTTCTCACACTGGTGTTGGGGTGACCCAGGTTTAGGCCCCTCCTGAACTGTAGAGCAGACAGTCTTCTCCGTTAAGAGATTAAAAGTTAATGGACTATGTGAAAGCAAACATTTAGTCAGCAAGCCTCATTATTTTAATAAAACAAATACGGCTTTAAATTTTTTTTTTTAGTTAGTGAGATCATTGTTTGCTTTAAAAAAAACAGCTAAAATTCAAAAACACTGACTTTATTGTTTCCTGAAGACAATGCTTTATTTTACGAAAATAAAAGTTGAGTCACAATGTTTATTTGCTTCTGTTATCAGTGCTAATGTCTACTTACCTTACAGGTACATATATGTGGTTCTAATTTAAAAGATTAAGAATAAAATTCAGGTTCAAAAGTAATTATAATGATAAACATAAAATAAATTCAAAGATTTTAAAAAAATCCCTCCATGAGATCTGAGATACGTGCTGGGGGGGTGGTACCAGGTCCAGCGTCAGTTTCTCACAAAGGCACCTCTAGCTTTTCCATCAGAAGACCCTAAGTCTTATCTCTAACACCTTACTTTGCTTCAATTGTGTCCTTATTCTATGTTTTTGGAAAATATGTCCAATCTCATTTAAAAAAGAAAATAGACATTTTAGCCTTCATGTACTTAATGAATTACTTTCAAAAGTGGTGCTTTGGAGGTATGCACACATCACAAAGGGCATATTCAGAGAGCTCTTTTATAGAATTCATGGTGTGAGGTTATTTGATTGACAGATTCATATACACGTATCACACACACATCGCTCAGTAAACACTATATATCCAAGGGTTATCTTACACATATTGCTCAGTAGCGACAGATGTAGCTTGTGACACTTTTCTAGTACTCTCCCACATTTTAAGATTAGACAGGCTGTCATGAGAGATCATTTGCTCTGCCTGGTGCATAAAGTGTAGCATCAATACCTTATTTTAACCAGAAAAAAAATCACCCAGTAACATTGACTCACCATAACTATTTAGAAAGGTTCTAGCCAAACTTTAACTGAGGTTTTTAATATAAGTACAGAACACATGGTTTGTAAGTCATAATTCTTAATTTGAATCACCATTACTGTTTTTTATTAAAGTTAGTCTCCAGACAGTAAATGATAGAAAGCAAACCAAATTTACTCAAGAAAAACAAGGCTTATGATAATTCAGGTCATTAGCTTCAGACAGATAAATGGAGGTAGTCAGCGATGTCAGGACTCTGTCTGCCTCCGTCCTTCTTTCCTTTGGGGGACGTGTGTCTGCGGACACTTTCTCTTCCAGGGAGCCTCCGGGTAGCCCTCCTGAGATCTCCCTTGTGGTGGGTAGAGTGCCTCATTCTCCACGCTGGTGCTGTTTGGCTTGGCTTGGTCTGGGCCACGTGATCATCTGTGAGTGATCCCAGCTCCTGGGTATCAGAATTCTGGTGATTCGGGCCTCAGCCACATTGCTCAGCAGTGCCGGGACCAGAAGGAGAAAGGATACAGGGTGGAGAAGGCGAACACATGCCAGCCTGGCAGGAGGAAGGCAACAGGTGTCCACAACCCGACGTCATTCATCCCCAAACCTCTCCCGAGTTTCAGCTGCACTTCTGGTGCTGCCTGTGTGCGAGCAAGGAGGGGTGTGTGTGTGCAGTGTGAAGTGAGAGATTCAAAAGTTAAGGTCCAGATCTGTTCCCTCGAAGGAAAGACATCTGTTGGCGCTAGAAAGGGCCAGGGGAAAGAACGCTGCAGTGAGCCCATTGGTACAGGCGAGAGGAATGCAAGTGTGAGCGGAGGATGAAGAGCAAACACGCGCAGTGGGCCTCGAGGACCGGCTGAGTATGTGTGAGCAGAGAAGGCGGACTGTGCCAAGTGGATGGAAGAGCTAGTCGATGTGCGCAGTGGGTTGGTGAAGTCAGAGAGCTGAGTGCGGGCGCTCTGAGGAACTGCTCTGAGGAGGAAAGGCAGGTCAGGGGGCATCCAAGAGAGGCCTGGGAGAGGCCCAGATGGCCGTGAGCAGGTCAGGCCAGAACCCACAAAGCACCACAGGTTGCGACAAGAGAATCAAACATTTAAGAAGCTGCCTTGGGAACAGGCTGCAAGATGGTGGGCATCGAGAAGACATTCGGGGGTCACTGTAGAAACTGGAGTGGTAACATTTGGAAAGGGCATGAGGTTGTGAGGTGGAGAAGAAGCCAACAATGCTGAGAGAAATCTCAAGGGGCGAGTCAGTGGGACTTTGAGAAGCGGTGGCATTGGGGCAGGAAATACTCCCTCAAGTTATCGATCCTAGGGTGTGGTCATTGGGGATCATAAAAATGTGGTGACAAGGTCACCCTTTCATAATATCTACGGTGCCTCCTCAGGGACATGCTCCATTGCTGGACAGTAGTGGTTTCACACATCTTTCTCTAAAAATAATGTTTAACTTATCTTTGTCAAATGTAGTGTTATGCACATGGATGAGTCACTGAAAATTTGTTGAATGAATTTTAAAGAAGGTGAGACTGTTTCTTAGGGACGTTAAAAATGTGTCCAGCAGTGACATTTGAGACAGGAGGCTCAGGGGTCATCCTCCTCTTAGCACCAGTCCAAGATCCTTTTGCTGTGATTTCTCTCCATCGTGAATGGCACGGATGGAAACGGAAGTGGATGGCACGTCCTGTAGTGTGTGTGCTTACTGTGCGGGTCCTGTGGTAGAGTTAGAGCTGCACTCTTTGTGGTCAGAGCTGCGAAGGAAAGATGCCCTCTTCCTCTGTGTAGTTCATAAGCTTTACATTTCTGAGAGTGTGGAAGTCTTCTGAGTTTTATTTTATGTCCATAGTCCGATAGAAGGGTAGGGCCACCATAGAGTGCGAAGAAGTAAATGCTGAACTTGTCTTTCTTTTTTCCTTACAGTGTGGTCCCCTGACAAGCAGTGTCACCTCCTCTGGGCTGCACCCCAGAGTGTTGGGAACACGAGTGCGACACCATGGGCTGACGCCTCTCACTGACGCATGCAGACCTCTTATCTAGATCAGCAGCCTGTCTTTACATTTTTCTTTCACAAAATGTGTTTCGGTGGTTGTTCGGGAGGGAGCCCGGGCCGTGTGGAGCCTGTGCTCCATCACTAGCAGCATCTCCAGCCCCTGTACTGACCCACATCGGAACCAATGGGAAGGCTGGTTAAGGCCCCGGCTGCTGCGCCCACCCGCCAAGATTCTGATTTAGGAGATAAGTAGTCTGTGAATTTTCATTTTTAACAAGTTTCCCAGTAACTCTCTTGATGCTCATTTGGAAACCACACTTTGAGCACCATCGGTTTATTGTCAGATCACTGTAGGAAACTTCTTGTGAAACTCGGATCCTTTCAACAAAGATCCTCCCGAAATGCTTTTGAAAATGGCTTTTCAAAGAGCTGTAAAATTTTTGTGGAATCCATCAATATAGGACACAAAGGCTCCCTCTGAGGAAATGTGTGTTCCTATGAAACACCAAAGCCGTTTACCGGCTAGTCCCAGGAAAATGAGGCAGAGAGCCTCGTGCAGACCCATCCTCCGCGTCCACTGGCACTGACTTGTGGCAAGGTGTAAAGTGAAGGCTGCAGCAGGAGAAAAGGAAACTGCACAGAACACTCCGTTCTGAATTTTAGACTCATATCAGTGAGTGAAGATCCCATCAGCGAGTGAAGATCACATCAGTGAGTGAGGATCACATCAGCGAGTGAAGATCACATCAGTGACTGAGGATCACATCAGCGAGTGAAGATCACGTCAGCGAGTGAAGATCACATCAGTGAGTGAGGATCACATCACGCTCTCTCTTTGTCAGGAGAGAGTAACTGTAAGCTACAATTAGCTGGGCAGTAAATGCCAAAGATTTGAATTGCAATTTCAAAGTAGCCGTCATTTGGTACCTAATACATGTAGACAGTGAAGGTCACTAAAGAGAAGACTTTTTTTTTTTTTTTTCTTTTTTGGCTTCCAGGAAGTTAAGCTCTGAAATATTAATGGGTAAGTATAGTAGATCCTTAAAACTCGTTTATTTTGCTCAAATCCTAGACTCTCCTTATTCAAATTCAAGACAGCTAAAGTAGAAGATGGGGAAGAAAATACTGGTGAGGTAGAAATGGCCTCCCTGCTCCATGAAGGGGACTCTGGTTTCTGTCTGGCTGCTTCTGCCATTGACACTGTCATGGCTTGGATCTTGACTGTGCCCCAGAGGCCACGTGCAAGGCTGGGTCCCCAAGATGGCACCATCGGGAGGTGACAGGTTGTTCATTATAATGACAGAAAGCTAACTAATGTGGGGTTGTAAGGTGGGTATATAATACGTATTTCTCCAGGGCCATTTGAATTTTCTAATGATTTGGTGAGCCAATGTCCTCTCCAAACTCCCCTCCTAAACTGCCTTTCGGAAGGCTGACTTCTTTGAAAGAAGGCAATGGCTCTCCAGTATTTCCTTGTACATTTCCACCTGTCACTTTATATAAACACTATTCTTCATTATATTTGCTTATTAATTCACTTAATCACTCATTTATTCAGTAGACATTTATGAAGTACTCTACACTTTTTGGGGATCATTCTGGGCAACTGAGGACTGGTTCCTGTGGCTGGAACCTCAACATCTCATGATTACATATGGTAACTACTTTTGATATGTCTATCTTCTTACCTAGAATTTTTTTCAAGTTCCTTATTTTCCTCACGGTCTTGGTCATTTTTTTCATTGCTGAGACAAAATATCCAACACCCAAAGTTAAAGGAGAAAGGTTTATTTCATCTCCCAGGTTGTAGAGATTTAGTCCACAGTCAGATGGCTGCAAGGCAAGATGGCACGGTACAGGGGCATCACAGAGGAGAAAGTGTATAGCAAGCAGGCAGGAGATGGGAATAGCAAGCAGCAGCAGCAGCAGGAAACCTTCCTTCTTTCTGTCTGTTCATATTCCATCCAGCTGTAAACCCACTGGCTGGGGCCACCGACACCCACGATGTGACTTCCATGTCCACGCCCTTAACCCCAGGATCACCCCCTAATCCACACCCACACACTCGGATCCAATCTCTTTCTGAACTTTCCTCTTACAGCCACATGAGGCTTCGGGGGACGTCTAGGTACCACCCATAGCACTCATTGTGAATTTGATCTTGAATTCATAATATTAAACAATGTAGAGTAATCGGTATCCAAAGAGATGAAATTTTACTTTCTAAATTTAGAAAAAGTGATGATAAAATTGCTGTTAGTTTCCCTTTTCTAATGATGAAAACGTTAATGTCCTTTTTATAAGTTTGGCTTTGTTTTAGCAAAATTATCCGAACCTGATTTCTGTCACTCATTAATTTTTAAAATACTCGTACAATGACAGCCACAGGCATTCTCCTTTCGTGAGCAAGACACATGAGGTTTCTGTTCCTGTGAAAACTACATTTTATATGGGGAAGAGACGGCGTTGTGCTGAATGAGTTGGTTTGTGACGTATTTAAAGTAACGCGCTGAGGGGGAAGATCGTGCCGGTGGGAGGGTGGGACACTGTCAGTGATGGATCTGAATGTGTAGCATATAAGGACAGCCCACGCTGTCCTTCAGCAAAATCTTTAGAAGTTCCACTAGCTCAAAAGCAGATAGTCACTTTAAAATGTTATTTTTTTCTTTTTTAAGGGAAAGTCTCGCTTTGTAGTTCAAACCGGCCTTGAGCTTGAGCTCACCCTGTAGCCCAGGTGAGCCTGGAACTCACAGCAATCCTCCTGCCTCTTCCTCCCAAAGGAAGGAATTACTTGCTGGAATTACGGGCGTGAGCCACCACGCCTGGCACTGTGGTATGAGGTTCTGATTGCTGGTGGGTGTGAGTCACCATGCCTGGCTTTGTTGCAAGTGGTTACAAGGCAGATGCAGGAACCACTGAGCTAAATCCCCAGCCCTAAAATGTTAATTTTATGATAATATTGCCAAGTAGATATCTTAGGTTTTAAAAATGTATGTTTAGGTTGACTCAATTACATTTATGGATTATTTTTTGGAGGTGTGTGTGAGGTTTCAGAACAATGGCAGTAGACATGACTTCTTCATTTATTCTGAGGGACAGGTGGTGAGGAGTTTCCTCTGTGTCAGGTAGAACTCTGCTTCGGGAGGGTCGTGTGCCGGGGGCGGTCGGGGCCCCAGAGCCTCATTGCGGGGCTGTGAAAACACTCATTCCTTGCATTGAAGTAGAGATTAGAGTTTCCTTGAAAATTCCCAACATGATCACAAAATGGAAGACTTTCACAGAGAGGGAGGAAAGTTTTATTTCTTTGACAGAATGTATACAAAACCTGTATCCTAAGGTCCAGAACTACCTTGCTTTATGTCATGATTATTTCTGATTATTTATTTCCATAAATCTAGATCATGGAATGGGGAACTTTTTCCTTAACAAGAGAGTTTTTCCTGATTTCCTGACATAATAATTAACATTTGAAAAACACCTCTTCAAGTTAATATAAAATGAGGCTGATTTTCATCACTATTCTTTGTCACTATGATGACCTACAAAGTAAAATAGGAAATTAAAAAAGTGTAAAACTATCATCAAAAAGATTATTGCTTACAAATGTCAAAATAACATGATGAAAGATCTTCATAATTTGAAAGAGTCACCTTTGTGACTGACTGCAATGTGAGTATTAAATATCTGGAGAATTCAACACACAGACACTATGCAGTTAGAAAGCATAGTGAAAAAAAGAATTTTTTTTTTTTTTTTGAGACAGGGTCTCGCTTTGCAGTTTAGGCTGGCCCTGAGCTCAGCTTCAAACTCACATCACAGTAATCCTCCTGCCTCTGCCTCCCAAGTGCTAACAGGCATGAGCCACCATGCCCGGCACTGTGGTATGTGGTACTGATTGCCGCTGGGGTGAGTCTCCACACCCAGTATTGTATGTGGTTACCAGTGATGAAACCCGGGCCCTTGTACTTGCAAGACAGGCACTGGAATCACTGAGCTATATCCCTGGCCCAAGAAATTCCATTGTTAATAAAATAAAAGTCATAAATATTTTGAGAATCACCTTTGTATGAAATACGTAGAAATTCTGTATAGGAATTTGTACAATTTAAAACATTTTTTTTTCCTTGGGAAGTTGCAAAGAACTAAACAGATGAAAAGCCAAACCATAACTCAGGATTAGAGGAAATAGAATGCTACTTGAAAAAAACAGATTTCTTCAGCTTTTATTAATGTTGAGGTTTAAAGAAATTTTATTTAGAGGATTGTTCTATAAAACTTCTATTTCTGGCAAAACACCTAGAAAAGTTCAGAATGTATTGCTTAGGAACTTAATTTAGCGCAAGTGAATCATATTTGATAGCATAACAGGAAATAATGGAGTGAAGGAGCATATATATTCTGAGTATGTATTGGTGTGTCCTTTCCTGCTTCCCGCATCTTGAAGGTCATACCCTCTCCTCCTTGACCATCTCAATCTTAGCAGCAAAGGTCAAGCTCAGCACATCGCTCCTCAGCAGCTGAGCTCACAGCGTTTGTAGCATCACAGTGTGAGAACTGTGAACTAGGTGTAACTGTTTCACTTGACACAACTGCTCATTGGAAGACCTGCCTTGTGTTACCGAGAATCATCTCACAAACCGTGGTTTCATATGTAAGGAGTTTTCACGTGTGTGATGATGACATAAGCAACTTACAGATAATGCTCATGAGTGAAGAAGAAAAATCTGAAGTGACTATAGCAAAATGAAAATTGGAACACAGTATGTCTGAACACACGATACCATCATTGATTACTGAGCTATCATCAGTAAGTGTAAGGTGGTATTACACATCTTCATTTGACATGGCAATCATAGCCTTTTATATGAAAAGTTCTCCTGAAAAGCGACTAAAGCAAAATGTAGACTCGATCATGAAATTGTTTTTAAAAATCTATAGAAAATAAAGACTGAGATAAAAGAAGTGTCAAGCAGAATTTATGGTCAATAGATCAGTCCCTTTAAAATGCCAACTAACACTGACAATACAAAGACTAATAATCATTTTAGCTTTCTTGGAAAAATCAAACTTCTATGTGGCAATTATGAGGATCAATAATCATTTTTAGGGGATTTATTTTCTATTTATACTGTCTCTAATAGTATACATGTAGAGTAATGTGGAAGATGAAAAGAACTGTAAACACTGGACTACTCAAGCTTTATCTTTCTAGCACTACAAGATGTGAAGTGTCCAAAAATTCTATTTATTTAGGGGCCAAACAATAATCTAGGGTGGTTAAAGCCACTAAATAGACACAAATAATTTATTACAATTAAATGGAATCTCAAACTTAGTGCGTTCTCTTCCAACAGCAACAACAACAACAGCAGCAACAGCAACAGGCCCCAAACGCCACAAATGACTTTTCCCAGGCCCTTTGTATGGACTTAGCACTTGCGTAGGCCTTTTCTTCCTATTAGCACAATCTCCTTTAGCAACTGAGCTGTTAAAAACCTCTATTTTATTGAAAAGGAGCCTGTCTTAGAGAAGTTGAGTACTATACATTCTTCAACTCAGAGATATACACCAGATTTCAGAAATGTGTTTCTAAGTGTTATTTTCTTCTCTGCACTGGAGGCAAGTATGTCTTTAGTCATGTAGATTTATTACCTGTTTCTTAGTGAACAGAAGAGTTTCACATTGGTAGCTTTTCTTGATCCTGCAAGAGTTTGCTGCCAACCCAGCATTGGTTGCATTCCATAAAGCCAGAGGAGCGAGTCGGGAGGAAAGACAGCTGTAATATTCAATTGTCTGTAACCAATGTGTTAGGAATCACTGTCTTTCATCCAGACGGTGCAGTTGCATTTTTAAAATGACATCTATTACCACATTAGAGGCAACCCATAACAGTCCTTTATAGAATGCTTGTCTCAGTTGTGGTTATTTAATGTCATTATACCAAATTTCCCAGTGCTCTTCTGGTAAACAGACATCGTAGAATACTAGATAACTAAAAAATAGTGCATCAGTTTTCACATGTTGGTGCTTTTTAGATTTAGTTTTTATTTTGTAAAGTTTTCCTCCCTCTTTAAAGAAAAAATCTCCATCAAACTCTATTATTAACACAGAGAATAGCAAACCATTAATACTCTTATTATGATAAGACAAAAGGTCCATTTAACCCTCGCACACATGCAAAGGCACGCTTGTGTTCTCCGAGTTCAGACACTGTCAAGTTCTGGCTCAGGGAAAATTTGAACAGCTGAATTATAAACCCACAAATAAAGAGGTCAGACTGGAGATGCTGACAGACCCTCGCTGCAGCAGCACCAGCAGGCATGACGTAGGGAGAAGCGAGCCACAGGAGACAGTGACGTGTGTCTTGGACCAGGTCCGAAGCAGTTAGAGGGAGCTGGGCATTATTTTCCTCCACACTGTGGTTACACTTGTGGTTTCTAACTATTTGTTCTCTGCTTTTCTATAGGCACAAGGCACAGTTATAATGATGTGCAAACAAAATACAAAATAATTAGCAATATATTTTATTGTTCTAATTTAACATCATTAAAACAACACAATATTGCTTTGGAAGAAGGCAGTAGAATGCAAATGCTCTTAAACTGAAATTAAGTAGCAATGTGCTGGCATATTATTATCTACACAGCTTCCCTAGATAGCTTTCCGCTCCCTGCCATGGGGAAGCCATGTACACAAGGAGGCGAAGAGACCTCGGGAGATGTCTGGCTTTCCTGGAACTGTTTTGACACTTTTAAGAGCTGAAGGCAGAAGAATCTCAAGTGCATCAAGCCTTCCACAAAGCAGGCATTCAACACAAGAGGCCTGGGTTTCAAAGGAGGGGAACAAAACCAAATCCTGAAGTGGTTTCTCACGAGAGGCATTCAGAAAAAAAACTAATTCTAAATATTGACAAATATTGACTCCAGTTTTAGTGTCAGAAACATGTCACCAACTTGAGCTAGAGAAAAAAAGGAGAAAAAATAAATGGGAAGAAATCTTGCCTACTTGTTGGATCTGAGACCAGCTCTAGATTTTTCTCTTAATTCTAGTTGTGTAATTTAGAAATTTTAATGATGATGATTATTTTTTTTAAAAAATCATCACCTCAAGAATGCTTTGTCTGTGTTTGGGGACGTGTATATGTGTTTTGTTGAATTATCCGAAACAAAGTATTCACAATTGTTAACTGCATTTGAGATTTTACATCCCATACCACTTGAAGGAATGTTATCAGGTGTTTTCTACAAGGGCAATATTTATGTAGCTCTGAGATTTGTCAAGTTTTGATTATGGCCTGGGCAGTGAAACCTGCCTTGTAGGACTCTCAACTGTACATGAGCAGCTGGGCCTTTTCCTGGAAGAGAAAAGCTCTTCCAGCTGTCAGCACATTGTGAAACCATCTGAAAGGGCTGCGGACGCTGAGTTACTTCAGATGGGAGCTGAGTGGAGCATTTAACACGAGACACGGAACTGCAGGGAGTTTGGCGAGACAGAGACGTGGAGATGTCTTTGAAAAACTGCAAAAACGACTAAAACTTCAATTGCACTTGGCATAACCTCTGTTTTTAATCTTCCTAACTCAGAACGAATCATCTTCAAAGTCATCTTAATTTGTACTCTCTATTTGACACAACCTACTTGTCTAAGCGAAGCTCGCAGAAATAAACTTTCCGGCCTCACAGTTTCTTCGCTGTTCTGGGCCTGTGCGGAGGCAGCCAGCCGTAGACCAGGGGCTTTTTCCTCCCTCGTGCTCTGCACCCCAGTGGCAGGTCCCACCCCTTCCGGACACCAGCTCTTCCTGTCACCTCTTTAGCAGGCTAGCTAGGCTCTCTCTGACGAATGTCTCTCCTTGCCCAGTGGTTCTTGCAGAACTCTGTTTTGGCTGGAGGGTTTTCCCGGCCGAGATAGGCTTCCCGCCGGACCGCGCCCCGCATCGTCTCTGCTGTGTGTGTGTGAAGCCACAATCCAGGCCACCCCTCCAGCCGGGAGCCCTCTGGGGACACTGCTCTTACCCGGGCTTGCCTCATTCTCAGCCTGCCCTGTGTGGAAGACTTTAACTCCTCTCAGTGAGAAACTCTGAAACAAGTAATTTAACTATATAGTATCTTCCATGAAGAAGGCCAGTTTAAAAAAGGGAGGTAGCCGTCATATCTGTAATTGATTAATTTTGTAGCACAGACACTGGAAGCACAAATCCTACATATACATTAATTTCCATTTGAACATAGAAGGTGGTCATGTATTTTAATACGAAATAGAATGTAGAGGGGAGATGGCTGAGGGATGTATATTTATTCAGACATACATACTACAACGGAACAAGCTGAAGCTCCGACTGCCTTGTGCAGCGAGGATCTCCGTGTGACTTCCTTGTCTTTTGACTTGTTATTCTGTGGTTTTTAAGTCGGCTCAGGTTTGCTTTGTGAATTTCTGGGAGGGGTTGCGGCAGTCTTCACAGTAACAAGAGTGGGAATCCATCCATCCCTCTGGACCTCTGGAAGCGGAAAGTGAAGTGAGTTTACTGAGTCTTTTTCTGGGGGATCTGCCCGCTGCTCAGGATGTGCACCCACGGGAGTCTGTTTCCTGTAAACCCGTGATACACTCACCACCTCCCACCGTCAAACTGCTCAGATGCACCAAGTCATCCCTCAGTACATCTATTGCATTCACCTCTGTTTAATTCCTTTCTGGCCTGAGGGACAATGTGCCTGACAGAACTCATTAGGGTGTTAATTTAAATCACGCAGCTAAGTAAAGAATATGCATCATTTACTTCTTACTTATAGTTAAGTCTCCCGGTTACAAAATACATCAGGGCTAAAATCACCCTGTGATAGTGAGAGTTCCAGAAGGTGGATGTGGTCTTTGTTTCAGTGCAGTTAATTTAAATATCTGATAGGTCAACCACTTCTTGAGCCAGGTCTGCCACAGTGCTTGGCAGGGTTTGGGCATTTACATGCTTGTCTTCTTCCCATTGTTCCTCTATTCTGTGTTTCACCTTTTATGGTAATACTACGTGAGCGGAAGTCTAATGACGTGTCTCGGTATACTCATTCCATGCCAGCCCCAATGCAGGGTCCTGGAGTTTGGGCTGTGATTCTGACAAATGTGCTCCTTGACGCTTATAGTGTGGAGGATTTGACTCTCTGGAAGTTGAATGATGGGCTCTTTCTTTTTTTTTTTTCTTTTCTTTTTTATAATCTCACATTGATTTATCTTCTAAACCAATAATTTAGGTGGGGAAGGACTGACAGCTATGTTCACATTTAGTGTTTTATCATACGAATAGTTCATGGATTTTAAAATTTAAATACTGAATCTAAAATGATTATGGTTCACAGTGCTCACCACTGACAATATTTTGATTTGCTTTTCCAAGTACTTGTTACATTACTTAAAATTTTGTAAATTTATTTATAAATTCCTCAAGATGTCAGTTGCTGTTTTCTAAAAATTATTACACAACCATTCACCTCTAATAACTGATGTTGAACAGCAAATTGTGACAATGTCTTAGTCTATTGACACTACACTAAC
Organism: Petromus typicus; assembly: GCA_004026965.1. Taxonomy (NCBI): domain Eukaryota; kingdom Metazoa; phylum Chordata; class Mammalia; order Rodentia; family Petromuridae; genus Petromus; species Petromus typicus. Next base: position 27,611 of record PVIR01019550.1, read on the forward strand.
AAGATGCCTCAGATCATGTAATCTATGAACAATAAAATATATTTTATGATGTTCTGGAGGCTGGGAAGTTTAACATCAGGAAGACGAAGGCATATTGTTTGGCGAGGGGCCAGAACTCTGCTTCCAAAATGGCTCCTGGTTGTATTCTTGGGAGGAGGAGACTACTGTTTCCTCGTGTGACAGAGAGACGAGGACGCGGGAACCTCACAGCTGGATTTCTCCAGCCGTCTGTAAGGTACTTATTGCTTTGCAATTATAGACTCCTATGATTCAGTCCCCCAACAGGATCCCCTCTTACCCCCACCATAATGAAGGTTAAATTTCATTATGAATTTTCAAGAGAATGTATTCAGGTGCTGACACAGTGCTGACACCGAGTCATCCAGTTATATACAAGTCCTAAGTAACCATGGTGTGCCGAGCTCTGCAGGGGGGAAAATAAGAAGAATGAAAGATGAGGAGAAAGGTATCATCAACTAACACACCGTGACTGCTATGAGTCTCATTAGGGGTGAAACAGAGGAGAACAAGAAAAATCCCATCCATAGTCATCTGGAGAGGCTGATAGAACCCAAGATTGAACTCCTGGCACAGGGAATAATCAATATACAGTGATGCGAAGTGGAATGCACATCAGATGAGAAAGAACGTGTGAAATGTCTGAGTGAAAAATTCAATGTGTGACTTGTTTGAATGCTGCAAGTAATAGGTGGAAGATATTCCAATTGATTCCAACCAACCATGATAGACCGTGAAATAGGAAAAATATTTAAGCCAGCAAGGTTAAACAGAACCCTATGTTTCACCTTCAGCCATTTACTTTGTTTTTAGAATTAAAAAAAAAAAAAACAATTTGAGCATTTTTGTAGCATTACTTAGGTGATTTGCAATTGAAGAGTTTCATATTTCTAGAAAAATGACTTACTAGAAAAGATAAATTGATGACCACCAGACGCCAAAATGAGCATATATAAAATTTAATTCTAATTATTTATAACTGAAAGAACAAAAGACACGTTCTAGTGGACTCCAGAGAGAAACTGAAAAACAAATTCGTAGATAGAAATTTGGAAATATATATGCAAATGGGAAACAAGATTTTTTGGAGATAGAGAAAGCAATTGTCTCTCTATAGGAAAATAGCATAACTACAGGTAGGAATTATGTTTCTGTGCTTTAAAATGTGATTTACAGAGTTGTAAAAAGACTGCCGTGGAATTTCAATCAGGTAATTTTGTGAACATTCTTTAGGGTCTAGACAATGTGATTTTTTAAAATGGAAATACACATCCTGTAATTCTGAAAATAGAACTGGATTTTTTTTTTAAACTGTAGTTAGGGATCATTATGGAAAATTTTAAATACTTCTGGCTTAAACATTAGAAGTAAATTCATAAAATTCTTTATTTTAAATAGAGAAAATTAGTGTTCCCCATTGTCCTATTATGACCCTGAGTTTGCAAAATCATTTCATTCAAAAAGTGAGCTTGGGCACATCTCCTGAGACCCCTACTTACCACTATTAGGTATTTATAAAATACATCAGTTTACTTTGGCAAAAAATCCTGGTTTTGCTTTTAAACTCCCTGCCCTGAAATGTACAAACATGAAATTCTCAAGTGACTCCCAGTTTTCCACCAGGGAAGCGGCATTTCAGCAAGGCTTCGGGGCCAGTGGCCGTGTCCTGTCTCTTTCGCGCCTGGGGTGAGATATGAGATACGTTTGCTGGGCTGGTGGGGAGACACTGAGGGGCCTGGAGGAGCAGGCACAATCTCAGAGTGGTGACTAGATCCAGGCACAGAGGGTGCGTCCACAGCCAGCATAATCACACATCCTTCTAAATTTATGCTGCTTTCACAGTGTTTTCCATTCTGAGTCTTCATATTATGTGCATGTGTAAAACAGCAATATCTTACAGTTAAAAAATATATACATATCTTGCTTAGAAAACACTTGGAAAAAAGGAATATATCTATGACTACCAAACATGTGTAATTGTACAGTTAAGTAAAACATAACAAAGGAAATACTCATGCATTTCTTCAGAAGCAAGTACGTTCAGAAAAGCTGATTTAGTTGATCCATGTGCTAATTTAACATCAGTTATCAGCCTCACTCCAGTGCTTGGGGATGTTGTGATTAAAACATTAAAACATGACTAGGTATTAGTCTGATTTTCACATAAGTGGATGATATGTAATAAAACCCTAAATGATGTGCTTGTGTGTCCACCCCACTCTCGGTTTACCCCCACGGCACTTCGTGCTACCTACCAAAGCAGATTTACCTCCTCTCAGTTTTAGTGTGTAAATAGGAAGGGCGACAAAGAAGAGATAAGAAGCAGGAAATTTTGGTGAGATAATTATGTAGCTCCCAGAGGAGACATCTGCAAAATGGAGAGAAAATAGGCTGCAAGTCCTTGATTGCACAAAATAGGACCCACGCTCCGTCCTTTCTAGCTTTATGATGTCATGCAGTCCCTGGACTCATTTCTCCGGAATTCACAGTTACCCATCATTTGGACAGTCGTCATATAATTTCCCTCAAGCTATCCAGAGGAGCTAGAGAAAGTAAAACAATGATTTTATGTCATAGCTTTGCTAATGCCCTGGGAGCTGTCCAACCCACCCACATTCTATCAAGATGCTGTTATGGGAAGAGTAAGCTCTTTGTAACACGAAGCAATGTAATTTCAAGAATGTGGTGTGGTGCGAGCCTGTCATCATTATACAACTATCTATTCAAGTAAGCCACAGTCAGCTCATGATTCACAGCCTTCATCTAATTCCACATCAGATCATTTGGACATAAAATCCTCAGAAGAAATTCTTTTGTAAATTGAAATTCAGGGTCCATTTTGCTGTAGAATGCCACATGTCGTACCTCTCAGTCGGATCACAGAGGCTATGGAGCATCGGCTTCTCTTTAATAATTAATTGGGGTCATGTTTAAGTGACAAGAAACAGAGTCAATAGTGAAATACGGACCCACAGAATGAGTCGGTTTGTTCCACTGTAATCTGATTTTCTACTCGATCTGATATTTTTCTTTATGAAGAGAACTATTATGTCCTCTTTTATAATTTGTTTTACTTAAGTAGTCTGGGAGGCAGGTCAGTGCAGAGCAGCCAAACCGAGCTCCAGATCTGTTTCAATGCACTTGTCCGGCACAGTGCCTTGCAGACCTCTGGCGGACTTGCTGCAGTGCAGGCGACGGGTCCCATTCCCAGAGACACTGAGATGCGCGAGGCAGAGCCGAATAATGTGCATTTCAACTTGTTTCCAGGTTCCACTTATGCTTAGATTCAGGTGTCACCAATTGAGTCACTCAGTTCCTTTAACAGTTTCTTCATCTGTAGAGATAATAATAGCAGTTTCTACATAATAAGATTCTTAACTTCCAAGTGAACTGTGTTTCAGGTAAAAATGATACAGATTTTCTCATTAATGTGAATCGCAACTAATTGAATAAATTATTTTTTCAGTTGTGCTATTGAGTCAAAATAAGTCATTATCAATGTTTTTAATCAGCCCTGAGAATATTTGTCTTCTTTACATTGTTCCCACTAAAGTCAACTTCTTTCTCTAGCCAAGAGCATGCTGAGGTGCGACAGGCACTGGTGATTGCTTTCCTGTTATTCTTTCTCTTGTGTGTTCTCTTTCTTCTTGTGTGTTATTCTTTCTCTTCCCTTGTGTTTTTTTTTAATTGAAATCTTTATTGGTACATTACATATACACATCATGATTGCACTCAACAATGAGAATTTGTACCAGTATATGACACAACTTAATTCTCATTTATTCCCATAACCCTGCCCACCCTACCACCCCCACCCCCCATATACATAAAGTTTGTTTCCTTCCTTTTTGTTATAATCTCATTATTTCCCCCCCTCACTCCATTACGCTTTGAGTGTTTTCTATTTCACAATATATAACATACATTCTAGAACTCATTTATAGCTTTGTTTTCTCATACCAGAGAAAAGATACAATATTTACACATCTGTGACCTATTTATTTCACTTATAAGGATGTCCTCAAGGTACATCCATTTAAGTATAAATGATTCAAACTTATCATTTTTTATGGC